>PTEX01000038.1:4474246-4537726 GCA_003342815.1 Eudromia elegans | reverse complement strand
AAAAAAACCCCAAAAACCAAAAAAAACCCCTGACCCCTCTAATCCAATCCTCCAACTGCCAACTAGCACCATGAGAGTGTCCAACAAGCAACAAGCACTTCACACATCTCCTAGGTTGGGTGTTTTGATTTTTTTTTTTTTKTATGTTTTGTTGTTGTTGTACCTGCTGTGACTGCTATAATTTTTATTAGTGAATTAGGAAATCCACTGCTGCAAATGAGCAAAAAGAAGCAGGGGGAAGAGTGGAAGGAAATGGGAAGAGATAGTCCCTYCCTAACACAATTCCAGTACTGTTATTCCTATACTATGTACAAACATCATTTGCATCCAGTATCTGCTACTGCTACTAATTACTAGTACTAGTTTACTAGTTACATAATCACAATTAACTGGTGAATAGCTCTCAGCAAGTTATGCACATACTCTGTTCACTGTCAAGCTGGAAAGTTAGTTAGCTTCTGCATTGACCTCCCTAACAACCAGTACATGAAGATGGAAAGCAGCTGCATGTAAGACTCAACGTTCTTCACACTTTAGCCAGATGACAACTAACTGTGCACTGGGATGAGGTTTAACTATATCATCCTCAAGTGTTATGAAAAAGAAACAAAAACAACAGAAAAAATACACACCACTAGAAATCATGACAGATAGAGCCACTGACATTTAGAATTCAATTAAGGACAAAGGCTTCAGTAATCTAAAGCATGAGTGACACACATTAAACACAAAATGAGCCACCAAAAGGAGTCAAGGTTCAACTGGATGACTTCAGAACAGCTCCAAGCACTTATGCTTCTCCAAGCCTTCCCTGGACATTTGTTTTATCTGCATCTTTCTCTCCATCTTTATTGGCATCTTTCTCTCCAATAAAGTGGCAAACACAGCCAGCAACTTTTCCTCGGATTTTGCGTAACAGAAGAACAGGATTCTTCCGTCCTGGGTTCATAAGCTACTAAGGAATGTTCACTGCAAACACGGAGTTCAGAAACCCTCCCCTGAAGGGAAAAACCAGTCTAGGAAGAGGTGATGGTCAAAGAAGAGATGTGCAGCTACTCTTGTTTAATACTTTTTTCTTGACCTGAACACTGATATATTTTGTGAGTGATCAGAGGAAATATGATCAGAGAATGGAGATAGCATCATACAAAATAGATGGAATTACCACAAAGACTAAAATAGCTAAAAAAAAAAAAAATAGTTTTATACTTTAAAATGTAAAGTCATGAATGTGGGCACAAGCTTCAGCAATAGAGCAGGCACTTACCCCATGGAATAACTGAACATGAGGACACCCCAAAATMGTATTTTGTAAGTTTTTCTGTAGCTGAGTGTTGCCAAAAAGATTACAAAAATAATAAATATAAATGAGATCTTGTTAATAATCTCACTGTTATTTCAGAGATAAGGAAAGAGGAATGACTTACTGTATAATATGCTGGTGAATCTAACCTGGAGTACAGCATAAAGTCACAGCCATCCAGTCACCTGTGTTCACTGGAGAAATCGGGAGAACTGCAAAGAAAAAGAACAAAAAGGAGATTTAATCTCTCAGTTACTTAACTGAACATGAAGGCTAAGGTGGATTTAGCCATGTCGTTATGAACATAGTACGTAAGTAAATGACACTGGACAGACACGCGGAAAGGAAAAATGAGAGAATCATTTAACTTAATAGATTAAGCTGAAGGAATTCTAACAATGGAGGAAATGACTAAAATTACATTAATATCTGAAGAACTAAATGGAGCAATGATGTTCTGGTATGACTTCCCAGTTCAAAGACAGAACCCAAATTATTTTTAATTAGGAACTTCCCTCAATTGCAAAGGTAATTGTATTGATAGGGTAGCCAGATAGCAAGGAATACTGCTGAGCAACCACACAAGTTGCCTAAATTGTGTAAGCTGTAGCATATTGTTCCAAAAAGAGTAGGGAAACCCTTTTAAAAACCGTTAGGAGCACTAAGCTTTTAGCTTGCTGTTACCTATTGACAAGGGCTTCAACAACAAGAATATATTAGGAATTGCCAGTGCTGCACCGATTTTCTGACAGAAAGAGATGGTTGTTAGAGTGCAGCAAAAGTAAAACTCCTGAGAGGGTATGTTGCTTTTTCTTGTTTAGAACAGAGCTTTTCCCAAGAGCTCTACTCTGTTTTGATATTGTAAAACAGAGTACAGACTAAAGAGGTATCAAGCACACAAAAGCAGGTATGCTGCAGCGTTTAGGTCTCAAAGAAGTTGTGTATTTTTTTTTGTAGGTGCGAAGAAAGATGTTCCCAAAGAATTTCTGGAAAGCATGGTTGCTTAATATCTAATTAAAATAATCTGCTTCCATGGTTTCAAAACCTTGGGTGGGAGGCAGACCTTGCTGCAGTCCTCCAAGAAAGCCTTTCAACAGTGACTGAAGGAGAAACTCTCTTCAGTATAATTATCTGTCAAAGTATTCCTTTCTCTTCAATAATATGTGTATTTTTTCCTCTTTTTGGGGGGTTCTTATGGATACACCATCGATTAACAGCAACTGAGAATCCTTCTAGCTTGCAAGRAGGGATAGCTGGTTCACAACATTTCCCTCACAGCTGAATGGATGGAGTTCACCTGCTCTCTTGATGCTCTTTTGTAAACACTAAGGAAGCCGAGGGGATTTTCTCTTTGACATTCCACAGCACAGCAGCCCCTTGTCACATGGCCTGACAGCACTGCATATGAGCTATTACTTTAAAGTCGCTTTCAATTTTCACCCACTCTAGTTCAATCCCATTAATTCGTATTCATGAATTTATTTTGAAGCTAAATGTGTATTACTTTCCACTTGTAGACATACAATTTCATTCGCTCTCCTGAAGATCACTTAAACAGGAGATCTAAATCCTGCTTGAATTTTACCTGCTGTTCAGCCTTGACCTCAATTTTTGATTTTGTGGCATCAGCAAATTCAATTAGTTTATTCACCACATCTAAGGTTTGACATCAGCTGGAAACAAAAGAGGTCAAAGTACTGACCTCCAAGGAATTCTTACTTAGTAATGCTTGCCAACCAAACCTGCTTTCTCTGTTTTCTACTGTTTCACTCTTTTGTTGGGCATTTTTAATCAGGATCTCAAATGCCTGAGCTTCACATGCTTTGAACAGCAATTTGACAACTAGAACGTCTCGTCTTCTCTGGGCTGCCAAGAACATAACAACTGACAGAATCCTATACTGACCAGAAAGAACTAGACTCTCCTGATTGCACCTGATGAGGCCAGAAACAGGCATGAGATCAGCAAAAAGGGGGTGCATTTTTCACAACATGAGATCAGCAGAAGGGTACATCTGCACACCAAATATCATTTCACTGTGAGTCACACTCTGTGGCTGTAAATAGCACTGCAGCCTCGAGCCCATGGAGTCCTCCCGCATGGCAGCAGGCTGCACAGCAGTTAACCTGCCCTTCAGCTGGGACACACTGAGTCCAAGTTACTCTCCAGAGTTAAGGAGACCTCTGACAAGAAACCTTTCGAGAGGTTAGGAAACAAGATTTGGGCAATAACAAATGTGCAGTAAGATTCRCTTAAACCCACAATTAACCCTCCTGACCCCCCTTCCCCGTTAGGCATTTGCTTGTTGCCTTTTGGTACCACCTTGTTCTTCCATTTTGAAGTTTATCAACTGATTTTCTGCGGATACAAAGCTTAACAGCAGTCACATTATTACCATATATATTTACATCCTTGTTTAAAATTGTGGCTAAAGTAACACTGACTCAGATTTACCTGGACTTTACTGCTGATAAAACTTTTGTTTACAGCACTGGCTTTCAAGTCATTCTTTTGAGTTGGCGAATTCACAGACATTTTTTCATTCTGAAATTCCAAACTAAAACAGCATTTTAGGACAGCAACAGAAAGTCCCACAAACAACAGGAAGGATGACTAGAGAACCCTACATGCCACCAGCGAGGATCTAACTGGATATAGATTTGCAAAGATTACCCTATCCACTAAGCTCTTCAACTAACATTTTTGCTTCATGAAAAGTCAGCAGGCATGATCTCCTAGGAGTATAGGGAGCAAAATCRGAAAAATTTGGCAAGATGATCACTGACCAGCCATTTGATGATTTCAGTACTTGAGCACTGCAAATCCACCCTCAGCCATTCTAACAAAGACATTTCTTACAAACTACACATCAGCATGAAAAAGCAACTTTAATGCTGAATTCTTTGCAAAACTCTTGGTTGTGTAGCCCTGGAGAGCTTCCAAGAAATAGACCGTGCAGACAACAGGTAAGTATAGCACTTGGTGGACACCAGTTGTTATGCTATCCTTCTAGTTAGGGATGATTTGTGAAAAAAAAAAAAAAAAAAAAAAAAAAAAAAAAAAAAAAAAAAGGGACACTGTGAAGCTATTATACAAAAACCAAGTCTTCCTAGTTCCATCTTGGGAGGAAAAAAAAGAAGAAAACAACACAAACACAACCCCAGCAAAACCCAAACAACATGTCAACATGTGTCTGGAATAAATTACATTCTCATCACTTTCTTWTCATCTCTGAGTGACTGTAGCAAGTGAACTGGAGGTGGGTGGGGGGAGAATAGATAGGAAAAGCGAGGGAAATATGAAAATCACTAAGTTTGACTGCAAACAGGCTGTTTAAAGTCCATCAATTACACACTATAGAACACACAACTTTCTAAAACAGTGATTGCCATGAACCCGATATTTATTCCATCATCAAAGCACAGTTTTCACACATAGTACAGGTAAATATCACTGAATATGACTTTAGACCAGAGTTCAGGTTTCCTGGCTTCTACATCTACAATGATCAGTGGAGATTATCTCAAGAAAGAGCACCTGGTCTTTCCATGGACATTTTCTATGGGCATCTTGGTGGAYGACAAGTTGACCATGAGGCAGCAGTGTGCCCTCGTGGCCAAGAAGGCCAATGGGATCCTSGGGTGCATTAAGAAGAGCGTCTSCAGCAGGTCAAGGGAGGTGATTSTGCCMCTCTMCTCAGCCCTGGTGAGGCCGCACCTCGAGTMCTGTGTSCAGTTCTGGGCTCCCCAGTGCAGGAGGGAYGTGGAGCTGCTRGAGAGAGTCCAGYGCAGRGCYACRAAGATGATTAGGGGCCTGGAACATCTGCCCTATGAGCAAAGGCTGAGAGAGCTGGGCCTSTTCAGCCTGGAGAAGAGAAGGCTGAGAGGGGACCTGATCAGTGTATACAAGTACCTTAAGGGAGGGAGTGAGGAGGAGGGGGCCGGCCTCTTCTCAGTGGTGGCCAGTGATAGAACTAGAGGAAATGGCCGCAAATTGAGGCACCAAAAGTTCCACAGRRACTTGMGAARGAATTTTTTAACAGTGAGGGTGACRGAGCMCTGGMACAGGCTGCCCAGAGAGGTGGTGGAGTCTCCTTCTCTGGAGATCTTCMAAACCYGCYTGGACACCACCCTGTGCCACATGCTCTAGGAGACCCTGYRTGTGCAGGGGGGTTGGACTAGATGACCTCTAGAGGCACCTTCCAACCTTAAGCATTCTGTGATTCTRTGATTTTCTGAAACAGATTACTAGATATATAGGTTCATAATTTGATAGGCCTGTCATTGTAAAAGGACTGCTTGAAAGTTCGTTCTGATATCCCTTTCAAGACAGGCACCTTGCTGAGTTCATTTAAGCAAGGGGACAAGACAGGGCTCCTGCAAGCTAAAACACTGGTTACACTGCTCAATAAATAAATAAATACACAAATACATAAGTAAAACCGTTTTTTTTCTACTGCTGGACCCAAGGCTGATCAAATCCCARCGAAAACAGCTACTTCACAAAAACTTCATAGTAGTATATACTGTTGGTACTGTTAAAAATGTGGTACTGAGATTATTCTCTCTGTTTTTACAAGGCTTTCCATACGCTTTTCTTCACAGCTAGCTCATTTGGCAGAATATGCTACCTGCTGGTAGTCTGCAGTAATGTGCAAGAARAGTGAAAGACTGAGAGAAATAATAAAAATACCTCTGAACAGAATGCATGGAGAAGTGAGGGTAGTTGTGCAAAGATGTTCAAAGTGCAGGGTATAGAGAATTGTCAAACTGCTGGGGCAAATCTCTCACTTGGATAACAATGACTATAGCATCCCTCTACTAAGAGCTCTGCAGCTAAAAGCAAACAGCAGACTAGCTCAGGGTTGGAAAAGGACTCACATGCTTAGTAACTGTCTATCCTTAGACCAAGTAGAAAGGCTTTGTGAAGACAGCAGCATGATATGGTCAGGTACATAAGTTTTGATGTAGGTCTCTAGCTAGTTGTCAAGTTAGCCAAAATGCATCACCATGCAATCAAAGGAGATACCTTGTGCAACTCTTATTTTATGTTTATCCTAGTCACCTACTACCAGTAAAGAAATAAACAAACCCTTTTAGCTTATTTATTCATTTATGGTCAAATGAAATGCAGCATAGAATTATCTAATGACCACTCCCTGCTAAGTCTGGTACRGCAAGTCAATTGAATATAGTCTCTTCGCTTGCAGTAGATTTTTTTTAAGAGTATATGTAGATGCTCTAGGAGACCCKGCRTGTGCAGGGGGGTTGGACTAGATGACCTCTAGAGGTCCCTTCCAACCTTMAGCATTCTGTGATTCTAATTCTATGATTCTAGATCAAAGAATGCGTTCTTTTCTTTCACTAGTAAAAGCTCTAAAAAAGGAGATGAAGAAATTTGGTCTAACTTATTTCAGTTATCTTAACCAAATGYGTTTCCCTCTTTGCCTAGTCTCCAAACACTTTTTGAGCAGAAAACTATTTGTAAGATGTTCTATGCAAATCGAAAACCTTTTCAATTTACAATTGCAAAGTTCACTGCATCCCAAAAGACTTTTTATGTATCAGGAAATTGTTTGGCTATATAAGCCACAGCAGCAAGCACTGGCATTTGGAAGCAGCAACATAAAGAAACTTCCTTTATTGTCATGCAGGATATCGGCCAATGATTTAATTAACCAAAACACTAAGAAATTTTGTTCTCTCTCAAAGAATAGATGAAAATGAACATTACAGAAGGATAATAAGAAACATTCGGAGATAGAAATATAAATATTGCCAGGGAACGGGTGAATGTGCAGTAGATTAAGGGCATGGCATCTTGYTTAACGCAAATGTTAGCTGAAGGGCAAGAGTAAAATGCTGCAGTCTCTTCTTAGACAGGTAGAGGACACCGACATTTATCACAGAGGCAGCTTTAGAATTGGGTCRTCTACCACCTATCTAAAGTTGAACCTTATTCCTTTTAGGAATAGTCCATAAGTCCGTAAGGATTTCAGAAAGAAAAAACAAAGTTCAGTAGAGGCAACAAAATCCAGCACTTATGTACCGCAGTTTTATTAACACACTAGTAAACCTCCATGGCAACCCACGTTAATGACTGTCAGGAMGCGCTAATGTTTACGGGTAAGCATTTCCTAGATGTGAACAATGACAACCTGCCAGATTGCATCTGCTCACACGAACAGAAAACAGAAGTACTGAGCAAACCACTTCACAGTGACAGGAAAATATTTTGCTACTATTATTTAAATTGAATTATGACAGATAACTGCAGATCAGAAAGAAAATCCTGTAATTTATTACATCTCTCCCACACTGTTAATATGGAATGATGGTGTTGATGTTGACTGTATGCTATCGTTCCTCTGAAAATGCTTCATGGGAGTTGATATAAAGGATAGTTTTACCCCTCTTCTGCCAGTCAATATTGCAAAATGCTGTCCTTTCATGATTAAGAGCAGTTACCTTGGATTCTACTTGCAGAAGGAAAAAAATTAATCCCTGTTGGCTGATGTGAGCCTATGAATTGCTGCTTATCCAGGCTTCTTAGAACAAAGGGGAAAAAAAAAGTTTCAAACTTGAGAAAAGGCTACATCCTCCAATTTGTTGTGTCTATATTCTGCATAAGAACAAGAAAGAAGACGACTTGCTTGTGAAGACTTTGTTCTCACACTACTCAAGTTATTGGAAATTTTCAGTGACTTGAATGGRGAGTGGATCAAGCCCAGGCAGCAGAGCAGGGCAGACAGTTGGCCCAGAAGTACTGATTGTGAGCCCCTTGTCCTTTTTGAAATAATATGTTCAACCCTCAGGTTACACAGGCTGGCACAATGATATATGCTGAAGAGAACACTACCAACTCAGACTTTTATCAGGAGGCTCACAAAATGTGATGTTTCTCTTTATCCTCAGCTGCCAGTTCATGTAGCTACATAGGAATTCAGTGTTTTCCATTAAGAAGTTTTTGGCCATGAGATGCAGAGAACAGCTTGAAAAGTCAAAGCCCATAAAAACTCAAAAAACAGAAGGCACACTAGCAGGTCTGAGACATTGTTTTTTCAGATTAGACTCATGATTTAAGAYGAAAATAAGTACTAAATATTCATGGATGACTTTTTTTCCTTCAATTTCACCTACTAACAACAGTAAAACCACATAACACTCTGAGTGGACAGCCTAGTACAARTCCTAACTTAAATGTGTAAAGGTGAAAAAGCAATTTTGTTTGATGAATATTGACATATTATGCATTACTTAGAAATAACAGTGCTTTGCAAATGTTGTACTTCCTGAAGATGTGGAAACACATAATTTCAAAATGTTAGGTTAATTGTGACACACTGAAGAGTAACACACTGAATACAAAAAAATAATGCTACACCAACATGGAAACCACGCATGAAAGAAATACTTCTACAGCACTACAAAGACTTTGCAATGTAAATGTAAAACAAAATCATAACCATTGTCTCAATGGGATCAAAATTTTAGTTTATAAATTATCTCTGAATCAATGATTTAAAGTCCTATAAGTTCTATTACTTTAGAATCTATTAAAAGGCATTACACTAACCAGTATAAGCAATATCACTAGAAATAACTTATAAAATAGCTTGAGAAAACTCAGCTCAGAGAGACAAAAGAAAATTCAACTGACCAAGTTTTCAAGGTTTAAGGGAGAGAAAGTTTAAACAAATTCATTCATTTAGCAATTCCTTTAAAATATAGATCAAAATATTTTTTCTTTGGGAATGGGGGAAAAAATGAGAAACATATTTTTCAGACAGAAAACTGTACTATGATAAATTATATGGAATTTACATGTTTTAATTTAYTCCAAGTTACATTCCTTTAACAAGGTGTGGCTGGTCACTACAGGAAAAGGCCTCCTCCCGACTTGCAAATTGGGGCAAGGAAAGGTGATGATGTACCTTCCCTGGACGGGCTGAACTTTCCCAGAGCACAGGTGATGGAGGGAGAAATGAGGGGGAAGTGAGACACACCCACTCAACTGGAAACTTACAACATTAATCTGTATAGGGAGAGTCTTGTGAGGATATAGAAGAAAAACACACCATGAGGACACACAGTGACTGCGTAACATTGAGTTGCTCTGCTCTCTACAGTGCTCTAAAAGGTATTTGGCTTGAAAGAAAAGCTGGCAGAAAGATACTATCCCATAAGGACACAATGGAGCAGAAAGGCTTTCTTTTTTTTTTTTTTTTTCCTTAAAAAAAAAAAAAAAAAAAAAAACAAACAAACAAAAAAAAAAACAGATATCTTCCATTCCTGTTGTGCCCAAGTGTTCTGTATCTTTAAAAGTCCACGATCTTAGTTTATCTTTCAAGAGTCAGAGTTTCTGTTTTGGGGATGATCACTGAAACCAACTCTACAGACAGAATCTCCACAAAGCTCTGAACATTTTGAAGCCTCACCACTTTATTAAACTGCAGTGATGACGTTGAAAGGTATAATTTAAATCAGATCAGTATTCAAACAGTTTTATTGATTACTTATTGATTTATTGATTGCTTATTGATTTATTAACATGTAATTAACTGTCAGGCAGAGAACTATATTTAGACTAATACCAACAATACAACAAATAAATGTCAATACTACACACTTACAGAATGTTAAAAAACACCTCTAAATTTCTAAACATCCTTCTAATATGAATCCCTGGAATTTATAAACACAAGCACCCACACCTCACCTGCATGTGTCGCACACAGCTCSCCTGCCCTAGAGGGCTCTCCTCTTRCACCCTCTCCCAYRGGCTACTCAGGTACTCCAGCTGGGCTGTCACCCTTGGTGCTCCCTACAATCCACAAAGCCCACACTCAGGAGAAAGCCCCTCCAGGCGCCCTCACAGGCCTAAAGAGGGGCCCCGCATCAGGTATCGATGGTGCTCATACCTTTGTCAGGACATGGCATYGTGCAAGGAGGCCAAGTTCATTGACCTAGTCAGACTCTTGCTCSTGGGAGGCCACATGGACTCCACTAGTGACCAAAACTCAARTGCTTTATACTACCTTCAGAGAAARGTCTGTGGCTAACAAGAATTCAGGCTAGATAGGACCTCACAAGGTCCCTAGTCCGACTTCCCCCTCAGAGCAGGTTGAGCCATGGGACCAGAGTTGCTTAGGGCTTGACTCACTCAAGTCTTGAAAATCTCCGAGCCAGAGAATGCACAGCCTCTCTGGGCAAGAGYTTCATTGTCTCATTGCCCTCATGAAGAAAAGCTTTCTCCTTACATTTTGCCTGAACCTCCCATTCCAACTTATCCTCGTTGTCCCTCATCCTTCCACCATGCACTGCTGAGAAGAGATTTGCTCCATCTGGATATCTCAATGCCATGTTGATAACATATAAACGGGCAAGCTGCTACTAGAACCATCTCCAGGCTTCAACCCTGATTTGCTGCCACAGACACAGTCTACCTCTAACTGAGCACTTGGGTGCTTAGTTTTCCTTGAGTTTCTTTCCTTAAGAACATGGACCATAATATACAAACAGGCCACAGTTTTGAAGCTCATACATGCAATACCAGAGGGCATCCTAAAGCTCACAGGTGATAGAATTTGATGTCCCTCTAAAAGAAGGAATTAAAATAATTTCAGCAAACGTGTTAAACAAAGCCAGTGGTTCAGGAAAAAAAAAAAAAAGCCAGTATGTTGTGCTTTACTGAGGACTGCAGTTCACCATGTGGGTAGGGAAGAAGGGAAGAAGCCACAGCTACCCAAGATTATCAAGGGATATGTGTATTACCTAAAGCTTATAAAGAGTTAAAAAAAAAAAAAGACGACGACACAGAAGCACAGGCACACAGRCAACAGACTTTACAGCAGTTGGGGTGAAGAGCTAAAATAGAAGCAACAAGATTATGAAATGGAGGCCTACACTGCCAGCCTGCAAACAGCATGGTCCAGTCCTGCTGAATAATCAAAACAAAAGTTGTTTGACTCTTAAGTGGGGTTTAGGATGTAAGTTACCTTTGACTTCATTCTTTAGTTGCCCTCTCTAGAGATGACACTTMCAATAAAATTATATCTTCAAATACTAAAATATATTTAGATACTGCTAAAGACTGGTGTTGTCCCAAAACCCACTGAGAAGATATGGAGGATTTACCTGGCCCCACATAAGCACACTATAGAGAAAGTGGGCAGCCAGGATTGTTCTGCAGGGTGTTACAGAAACAATATTACTCTAGTCATTTTTGGCAACTTTTAACTTGAGGACCTTGAGGAGAATACAACTGGGCAAGGCCTCTGACTAACAAGCACTAGTGAGGCAAATAAACAACAAAGGGAAGTAATAATTACCTCTAAAAGCACAGAATGCTCCTTTCTGTCTAAATGAGGGCATCAGGCTGTTCCAAAGTAAAAGGCTCCAGCCAGCCAGGTTTCACAAGCAAGAAAAGCATTCAATCACACAAACTATGTCTCTCTTATCCTACTTGCAACTATGCTGTTACAGAGGCAGTCTTTTCTACCTCCCCTGCCTTGACAAGGCTGTAAACTCTGTCTGCTTAAAAAGCAGGGATTACAACATTAATTCTCAGCAACAGAAGGCTCAAAAATCCCTGCGGCTCTGACCTGCCATAACACAGGCCACATACCAAACACCTACAGTTCAAAGGCAAGCTCTATAAAGCATGCTTAGCATCCCGGTGAAATCCCAGGGTAGGTGGCAATACATGCTAAATAGGCTCCTCTCCTCGGGATGACCTGTATAGAGAATGCACAGCCAATTGAATTTTAAGGCTTAACAGGAGTGCAGTTATCTCATCTGTGAAGGCTTTACAGASCGAAGATCTTAACCTCTGTCTGTAAATATAAGACGAAAAGCAACGGTCCTGCAGTCGGAAATCGGCCACAGTTTTGAAAGTTTTGAAGCTTCTACATGCAATGCCAGAGGACATCATAAAGCTCATGGATGACAGAATTTGATGTCTTTTGTAGTATTTGAAATAATTTCAGTGATTAGATAAAACAAATCCAAGCTCAAGMAGCAAGCAAATCTTTGAAACAGGCCTGTTGGCTGACTGACTATCCTTGCTGCTAATTGACACACAGAGAGGTCATTCTGCTTCTAGCACTCCTCYAGTCCAAGGAATATGAATGCCCTTCCAGCACCTAGCACTATGGGGATCAAAACCAAATGGAGTCAGAATAGCAACTCTTTCCCCAGCAGGGTTTCCAGCACAGATTCTCAGCACTACAAGAAATGTAATTACTTCAAGAATACAAATGTACTAGACTAAGTTTTCAAAATAGCAACTATTGTAGAAAAAAWAAATTTACAAAACCAAAACAGTAACTGTGTTTATTATGCGCTAAAGCAGAAACTCACACACACACACACAAAAAAGAGTCTCTAGAAATGACATGTCAGGAGAGATCAGCAGAACCTGCTAAACACAGAAACTTAACAACCAGMGGTGGAAAGAACAAGATTCGCTTACCAAATTAATCCCATTATTCCAATATACTTCCCTTAGCTCTCTTGCAAACATTACCATATCACTAAAACAAACTAAAAGACATGTACATGTACATGCTCATTTCCTACAAGCCCACAGCATCTCCAACCCAAGTCACATATGACATGACTTTGTTTATAGAAACTCGGTATCACTGTACTATGGTGTCTCAGGCTCTCAAAAAAGGAAGATACCTTTCTGAAAAGAGAAAATAATAATTCACATGCTAAAGGGTTCATACATAAAATGCTCTGCATATCTTAGATGAAAGCATCTGTAGAAAAAAAGTGAGATTGTCAAAGCTTCAATGGTAAAGGACAGGCAGCTGTTGCTTTAGTCCTGAGAAAATGAACATCACATCAAAATATCTCTGCTTACTCTTGTCTCAGCAGCCAACTCATATCCCTACAGATGGCTTGCTTGCTCTGAAAGTTTCTTGGCTCACCCTCTGCCAAAAACCGTGCCTGGGATATCAGCAAATGAAAGGAAAAAAAAAAAAAAACTTCAGTTCATATTTCTGCAGATATAAGCATCATGGTGTGAAGTCTATCCAAAAGCACCATCCAAAAAAAATGAAAGCTTGACTATGTCTGCCCAGCTCTGACAATACAGCATGGGCTCAACAACCAGGAAGCAGCAGAYGAACTTATTAGGCAACCGTTAAAAATCACACTGTTTGAAACACACTGAGGAGGGGAATGAGAATGTTATAGAGAAGACGATAACCCCTGGAGAGGACGTGGGCATGGCTGTCCAACACTCTGCAGGAGGCTAAACTCTAATTAGGAGATTTAGGGGTTTGCATTGCCATGACGCGCCCAACGTCTCAGTTTGGCAGAAAGAGCAATTATCCCAAACCATTTAGCCCATGGTGCCCGCCTGACCTGTACCAGAGGAGAAGGGGCCCTGCTTGGTATGAATTTGTGAGGTGTTTCATAGAAGAGAAGTTGCTACACCTATCTCACTTAGTAAATAAACTTTAGATTATCAGTCACTGAGTGCTATGAATTTGTTCTTGCAGTTCCCCAATGACATATGGGGTGACTACTTCCCTCTTGCTTAATGCGATTTGGTACCTCAATGCTCTAGAAAATTTACGTTATTCTCCTCCTCCCCACAAATGTCACTGGGGCGCAGCTTACAGTCCTACAGAATAAGGCAACAGCAATGTGTGCAATTAGGAAGAGCACAGAAATGCACACTAAGTTGATCCACCAGCCAGGTTAATCATGGGCTGGGCACTGTAGCAAGCTTTATCGAGAGCAGAATTTACCCTCAAGTTTATAGTTAAAAAGCAGTAACTTCAGCTAGTTMAATAAAGTTACTATAGAGTTGCAGCAACATATTAAGTTCTCTTGTAACTTTTTAAATACAGGTTAATTACTTTTGCAAAATTAATGTAATTCTCTCCCCTCTTTCCTTACAAGATTGATTCTCTGCAATTTTTTAATGATATACAACTATTATGTCAAGCATAATTGACTAACCTAAGGTTTAAAGACATCAGTTATTATTATTAATGGAGTGTTTAAAAACATGTTTTGCTGACATGGCCATAGCTGAAATTTATACGGAGCTTTATGATCACACAACAAAATAACGAACTTTTGTTGCATTGCATTAAGTTTTACATAGAACATACCTCATGGTGAAGGAAAAGGAGAGGAAAGGGACTAAAGCATCAGAATTGCATACCAAAAATGTTTCTAATACATATTCTTAAAAAAGACAGATGTCTGTTGATTTATCTGATATTTATTGATATTTGCTTCCTGCAGAACTGGAATTTCAATATAAACTAGCTTTAGAAGCTACAGACCCATAGAGGAAGGGAAAAATGATTTAGGGTTTTATTCTTATTTTGAATCCAAGATAGGCGTGTTTCTACAATCTAGGACAAAATCCTGGCCCCATTTAAACTGGAGTCTTGTCCCTGACTTTGGATGAGTGTGGGATGCAGCAAAAAGAGGAAAGGAAATAGTAGATATCAAACTTTATTTCCTTTAAATCTACTGGATGTTTAGGTGTATAAACTTCTGTTGCCAGTACATCCAGCTCTGACCTTCTAGAAGCCTGCAGAAATAGTCAATGGTAAATGGAAGACACTAGGCTGGGGATAACRTAGCTCCAATGCAATGTCTTCCATTTCTAAGAGATGCTTCTTACAGTTGCCTCTCTTGAATTTTTCCGCAAAGATGACAACAGACAGTTCCATTTATATATCTATTCTAATAGACTCTCAGAGGAACTGGTTCTTTGGTTGCTTACTCAAGTTTTATARATGTGATATTTTGATAGAACTACCTGCTATTTGCAGTAGTATAAAGCAGGGGCAGAATCAGACCTGGTGACTTTGGCTTTCTGCCATTATGAATAGTAAGATCAGCATTCAGTAACAGTTAGGTAGATGAAATGCTGCATGTGCCTCTGATTTTAATATTCAGACATCAAAACAGCAGCAAAGTCACTGGCAGACAATCGGRAAAATCTAAAGCAATGATGAAGCTATTTTCCATTTTTGTGCTACAGTGTTTAGTAATTAACAACTGTGTCAAAAGTCTTACAGGTACCAGGAAAGTTGAAAACCTTCCCTGTATTATATCTCTCCTTTCTCCCTACTGCTTTCACTAGTCTAGATGATGAAGACAACTTTCTCCTGAGCCCAAGTTCTTTCAAAACCTTCAAAATGAAGGCACTAGCTCAACAAAAAAGCTCCAGCACCAAGAGAGCAGAAGGACTTGTGCAAGCAGTTCACTCCATTGGCAGAACTAAGACCACAAAAAGGTTCAATTTAAATGCACTACAGTTTTCTTTGGATAGMCTGGTTTATGGGAAAACAGAAGACATGATAGATCTGCAGGCCATCTCACCAGAGGGGCAGAATCTTACTATTTGCTACCTTACACTTTCTTGTAGAGCAGGACACRAGTGTGATGAGGACACTCTCATGACACAACACAGCAATGCGCAGTTGCAAAAGTTACTCTTCTGCCTATAGTGCCAAGACCCAGCTCTCTTTGATGATAAAAAGTTAAACTGTGGCCAACTAGAACATTATTTTTTCACTTCTGACTCCAGGATATCTAGACACTACGGATAGATGAGCTTTTTAGATATTGTATTTTCAGTTTTTTTCCTTATAACAAGATTTCGTCCAAATCGTTTAATAGCAGAGCTCAGAAAAAAGCCCTAGTCCTCTCCTTAAACCATTGAATTAAAATGTGTTCATGAAAAGCCAATTTCTTCTTCRGCAGCCTATTTCCACTAAGCTTGGTTTCATTATTATGGCTACACACATTTACATGCTCCATGCAACAGCTTGCCTCTAGAAGATGCTACTGTAAATGAGAACTCAGAACACAGAAAGAAATTTAGCATTTGTTCAGGTTTTTACAGAATATCTGGTTTTGAGACAGGCCACATCTACAATATGTGAAAGTAGACTAACGGGAGCAACAATGTTACTATCTATCCTAAAATCAGACAATACCAGAAAAGCTTCAACAAAGCAGTCCTAGTGCATAGCTAGAGCAAAACAACTCTCTTTGACGGTTACTTACCTGCAGAGGTGTGCTGCTGGGCTTATCATGCACATTGCCTTTATGCCAAGAAATTTTCTAAGACATTCTCACAGGAAAAAAAAAAATTAGAGTTGGCAGAAAATTGAGTACCCACTGCTATGGATGCTGGTTTAGGGAGAGTGTGTACAACAAGAACTGTTTTGACTACTGTGACAATGAAATCTCCTTTCAGGAGAATTACAATTTGCTGGTAAAAACAAGGCATCAAACAGTTCCTGGGTAACTGATGAGCAGAGGGGAACTATTCTGAAACAATCTAGGTAGTAAAAAAGATTATTAAAAATGGGGGGGGGAAAAAACCAGCACATATTTTTAATGTAAAAGATACAGCCTTGCTGATATTGTGCCTTCTTTGGTCATGACRTTTATCATTTGTTACATGGGAGCACTTCTAAATCTTAGGCTTGAGAGAGTGCCATTAAACAGAATAAAASTATGTTGCTCCCTCCTCCTGAACCCACTGACTTTTGTCAAATTCTTYAGAAAACATTTTTGTGAAGACATTTATTCCTAGACAGTTGTTTTAGATGTATTTGGGTTGAAAGGCAACAAAAAATCTTTGACTAAAAGGTTTTTTTAAGTCTTAAAAGTGTCTTGATACACCGTTTTAAACATATGTACAGAAAGACCTCGCTGTGGTATTTCCCCCCTCTCCYGCATGAGTCAGTTGTGGGACATGAACATACCACTTCAAGTTAGTAAAGAGCAAAACTAAAATCTATTATATGACAGTACTAAATCAAAAATTGTACATAGATAAAAGCAKCCATCTCTTCCAGGAGGAAGAAAGTGGTCAACTTTCAAGTCACATGCCTAGATGTAGTTGAGACAAGTGATTATCTCATGGAAGATGACACACAATTTTCTGTAATTCAGCACAATCGTTTGTTTTTTTATTTTGAACTTGGGATACACTTTTGTGCACAGCATTTTTCCCTTTGAGGGGCTGAAAGTCATTAGTAATGGTTATTGGCACAAGATCCATTAAATTTTCTAAGTAGTAAGTGTCTCCATTGATTTATCATTAAAAATAAATTAAGTGATAACATTTTAATACTGAGTTCAATAGTACTGTTCTACTCCAGCTTGGTTAGCTAAGTAGCTAGGCTGGGTTCCAAAATAAGGCATATACAATTAACTTTTTGTCATTTCCCATTTTGAATAATTTTTAGTTTTAAAATCTACATACCCGAATCCTAATGTAAAGCATGCAATATTCAGCTAGCGTTTGTCTCCTCCACTACATGAGGGAAAATGAGGATTRCACAAGATGAATATATTTCTCCTCCAGACTAGAGTAAAACTATTTTAATTCAGTCTTGTTTGCAATAAATAAATAAAATTTAACAACATCTTCCAGGACCATGGTCCTCAACTGTGAGAGTCTATCAAACTACTGTGCCATCTACCACTGTACTGTTGCTACCCTTCTCTGATCCTTTACAGCTTTACATTGCAGAGAAGTGATTGCTGCTAGACTACATTAAGATCAAATAAGCGAGTACTACTCTTTAAGTGTCAAAGACACACAGCAAAGTGCATGAGGTGAAAACAGAAACACTAGAGAAATGTCCATAAGTGACTCAAAACATTTGCAGGGAACACAGGAAGAACAAGGAAGAAAACTTTGCTTAGTTAAGCTGACAATTTCCACAAAAGATTATTGTATTTCACCATGACCACACTGGCTATTGCCTTTGTAAATGCTTAAATAGGACCAGAGAAGGCAATGCAAATAAAGCTTTATCTCATATTTAAGCTCCATTGGCACTTCCTACTTCATTCTTCTAATCAAAGCCAACAGTCAAAATGACTTCCATTTTCTGTTCACACAAAATGCTGAACAAGATCACAGGTCAATTCAGGGTGGAAGGGACCTCTGTAGGTCTCTATTCCAAACTCCTGCTTAGAGCACAGTCATGAGCAGTTTGCTCAGAGCTTGTAAGCCCAAAGCTGGAGACTGCACAGCCTCTCTGGCTCCTCTTTTTGGACATTTTAATGAGGAATCATTTCTCCTTATATCCATCCTGAACTTTTCAACACAGCTTTTGCAGATTGCCTCTCATCTTCCTGGAGAGTCTTCCTCCCTCTACTCAAAAACCTCCCCACAGATACAGGAAGGCTGTTAGACTCCCCCTTATCCCCCAAAGCCATCTCTTGCCCAGGCTGAAGAAGCCCCTCTGCCTCAGCTTCTCCTTACAGAGCAAAGGCACCTGCCACCAWCCATTTTGTTGGCCCTCTGCTGAATCTGCTCCAGCAGCTTTGAGTTATACTGATGCAGAAAGATGGGAATAATTTACTGTGTTTTCACGCCCCAAAACTTCTCTATGCAAATGGCTTAAGGCATTTAACAATCCACTACTACAAATTATATGTGACAATATGGTTCTCTGTATTCTATCTCTAGTTGAATAGATATCCAAGGTGAAATAACGGGGTAGTGAGAAAAAGAAAGAGCAGGAGTGGAGCGYGCACGCAGGTGTGCCTGAGAGAAAGAGGGAGAGACCATAAAGAGAAAGGGGAGAGCAAGAACTACTAGTAACAAGCACTGYAGCTAAGGGACAGAGCCTAGCTGATTCATGACTGGACTATGGCACACTGTTATTGTACTCACTGACCTACCACAGTACACTCTTGGGTGCTCTGAATTTTATGTTTTATATTTCTTTTATGACCTGAAARGAAGGCTGTCATCTATTTATGCTTCTTGGAAGGACCTGTAACTTCTTAGCAAGTCCATGAAAAAGCTACATATTTGTACTCCCTACTGTTGGCCAGGCAGCTGGATTTGTCAAGCCATTGGTCTCAGAAACACATTCTGCTGGAAATAAGTGATGAACCTTTTTTCAACAATCTCATGAGAAAAATCCTAAAGAGAAATGTCTTTTACAGAAGATTGATCCATCTGCCATAAACCTTGGCAGGGAAAGGAGGCTTCTGGTTCAAGTCCCTAGAGTCAAAACAAAGATGATATTTCTACTTTGGTCAATGGAGCATAAGCCTYACAGTAAAGCTCAGAGTGACATTGCATTCCCACAAATAAAAGCCATTTATTAAAGAGTGAGTTCTGGTATACCTAGGTAGAATTAGAATTGAAACCTATTCTAAATTCCTCAATTGCATAAAGATAGGTGGTTGAGTTTTACCTAAGTACACAAGCTCAGATTTTGATCTTAAGAGTGCTTGGAATGGTGAGAAATGGGTAGATAAATATAAGGATTTTATCCTCTAATCGCTTATCAGATACCCTATTCATTAAAACTCAATTTTTGCTTGTATATCCATTCAGTAATCATTTTATCAATGCTAGCTGTGTCAGTCACAACAGCTACCTACTGATAAAGTTTGACCTAAATACTAACAGGAACACAGTATCCACACACAAGCACACTGGGTGTTAATTGTCTACTAGCAAGCARTAAATGGGAGTAAAATACCTGATCTCTGCAGTAATCAAAACATCACATCAGAATCCATTTCCTCCAAACCCAGCAGGAATGATAACTTGTCAGAGAGACAGGAAAAATGAGCAGAAAATTGTGAATAAAGAACATTTTTTAAAACTCCCTTTTTTAAGGGAAAAATAGCAGAATAAAAAATAAAAGCAGCATATTACAGATCACACTGGATTGTTCTACTTTCTTAGCTCTCTTGAATAGAGCAACCCTGTATGTAGACAGTTTTCATTCCTTARTACAGACAGTTTCTATTCAGGTGGAATTAATGCAGAAGGAGGRGATTATTAACTCACTAGTTCTAAAGGACAAATCTATGAAAGTTAAAAAATACACATATACACATAATAAAAAAAAAGGAGAGATTTCCTGAAAGGCAAATAAAAATACCTTAAGGATGATTTAATAAATCTAAATTTGGCTGGAGAGAGCAGAAAGGGCAGGTGTAGTGTAAAATTAGAATGTCCACTTCGTAATCCAGCTCTAAGTAGTTTGGTTTTTTTGTTCAGTGAGTGACAGAGAGCACGAGACCACATGCGTGCAAGTGCATTAGTTAAGCAAATCCATTATAATAAGTAGCATCACTTCTATTCTACTTACTACTGTTCCTGACTGTTGTCAAGGACGAGCCTACATCACCACAGACACTGTAGAGATCTGCCTGCAAAGCAAAGCCATAAAGCCACAAAAACATTTAGATTATAAAGCTTCATATTCTGAAATTAGGAAGTCGGAGTAAACTGTAAACCCTAGGCTTGCCCTGCCTTTCCTAAATGCCTTTCTAGCTCCCCTTCATCTCCTTTCTATTTCCCTCTCTTTCACTTTTCCACCAGCTACTGCCAACACCAATAAGAAAAACCTGGTAAGGGGAAACAGAGAATTGCACTTTCCACAGCTGAAGTCCTGTKTTTGTGTGCTATGTGTCATGCTTGTAACATGGTGCTCACTTGACTCTTGCTCAGACTTCATGCCTAACATGCAGCTCGTGTAAAGCCCTGAGGTATTCTGGAAGTAGCACCATTAGGTGCAAGCAAGAACAATGTGCACACCAGATGCTCAAGGACAAAAAGTCTGCTATCTTTGCAGTTCTATAGCTACTTATTAACACTTGATAGGACCAAAATGCTTCAAATAGCATAGCAAAATGATAGGACCAAAATGAATTAAGTATATCCTTTCCCAGTAGCTGAAAGGACCAACGGGAATGGTACAGACCAAACTTCTGAGTTGAAAGGTATAAATGCCCCTGGGCTGAAAGGTATAAACACATCAGCTCACACAAACAGCCTTCGGAATAGATCCACCAGCATCCAGTTGCAAAGGCTTTTTCTGCTTCCCAATATACTACAGGGYATGCTAGCTCATGGCACTGAGAAGGAAGGATGAGCACTCTCATTGTTACTCTGGTAAATRTTTTGCTCAGAAGCATGCAATGTTAAAGAATTATCAAGTCAATTAAGCCTGTAGGAAGTTTTCCTTGCCTTCCCAAGATGTACAAGATTTTCTGTTGTTCCAAACTGTGATCAAGCATTTAGTAAGTATGGTCCCAGTGAGCCATAGCCTGGTGCCAATGAGCCATAGCCTCTTGCTTTAGTTGTGATTTATTWACTGTTTTTCCCACTGAAGCTCGGTTGGTTTCTCAGATCATGACTGCGGAGCCAAGAGCCCCTAGATTGGACTCTATTTTCCAACACCTTCAATGTCAGTGATATCTAACCTGTCACAGAGGAAGTCAATTGTTAGGCAGGCTTAAAAACTGGGCAGAGAACAGAAGGGAGCCATGTACACATAGTCCAGCTTTACTAAAAGAGAAGAGAAATCCGAGATGCTGAAAGCCATCCTCAGACACACTATGCCGGGAATAGGCAACAATGGTGAGCAAAGAGCATGGAATGGTGAAGTGATAAGTGTAGCAGCACTAACAAAGCGGCTAAAGGTCAAACAGATCATTCCCCTGACCACATAGATCTAGGGCAGCATGTCCACAGCTAGARAGTCAGAAGAGTAGCTGTTTATGATCCTTCTTCCGAGAAACGTCAGAAAGATGCTAGAATTAGTTGAACATTTTTCCTCTTCAACCAAGCACTTCCCATCAGGACAACTCTAAGCAAGTTCCTCTAACAAAAAAGGACTTTGGGAAGCGTTTAGAGATCTGATTGTTTTTCATTTGGTTTCCATATCCTTGTAAAATCAACAAAAAATATGCTGCCAGGTCCTTTAGATCTGCACTAAGATGTGAAACTGTTTTCTGAAATAGTTATCTTACAGTTTGATCTATAACAAGGAATTTTTATAAACATAGACAAAAGAGTAACAGGGCAAAAATCTTAACAGGCAAGTGCGAAAAAAGATGTCATGTAATTCATGTATGCTATGTAGCGTATCAAGGACAGGATTCTAGTTGCTACTTTTATTACAGAAACAGATGCATTCTCAGCACAAGCTATTTTCTCATATATGGAGCAATTAGAAAGCAAGCRCATACATACAAAAGACTGCWATTATGAATAGCAGACTCCATCTAATACCCAAATGTTTAATCAGTTTCTAAAATCATTCTTTCCCAKATTCTCAAATACTTCTCACTCCTCCACCCAACTTCAGTTGCGCAGGGAGCTTGTCATTAAACATAAATCCAAGCTAAGATCCCTGGTAATCAAGCACTACGGGCAGGAGATTCCCAATTACACACATTTCTGAGCAGTGACAAACACGCCACATGCACCACAGAGCCATCAGCTGGCTTCATTCTCTGCYGTCTTCTGAGACAACATAGGGGCACTAAAACCTCTGCTACTACTTTAAATTCTCCCCTCCACATCCTTCCCGAAAAGGGAAGATTGACAGACTGCCACTACTTGGTAGGTCAAGTAGCCATTTATTGCTGCAATTGGAGGTGTTTAAATAAAATTTTAAAACAGAGGTTAATGTATTTATTCTATTCTGCTAAAATCTAGTATACAATTTAAGCTTGATTTTAATGGAGTTTCTTCAAGGTTCTAAAACAAGCAAATTAGCCAGAAAAAAAAAARGGGGGCACTAAAATGCAAGCATTTAAGAGCAATAGAAGCTAATGAACTGCATAGTGACATCAGTCTCTAGAGATATCCACCAATTCAGGTCATCTGGTAAGAATAGTACTTGAGCTGGCATAATTTATCACTGAACTGAAACAAGCAAACTACCCTAGAAGATATTTTTTTTTTTAGCCAAATGAGAAATCAAATCTGGGACATCTTTATAACCACGACATCCCAAACTCAAAAATCTTCACTTCATGCCATAAGCCTGCCTCATTCCTTGAGACTAAACCACTATATAGTTTATCCATCTATTCCTCACGCACTGAATGGCATCACACATGCATGCAACAGCTGTTTTATATCAGATATAAGCATAGGATTCACAACATAGTCTCTTCATGCCTAACACTACATGGATTTCTTCAGCAGTCCCAGATAGAACCTAMACATGGAGATATAAAAGCATCAAAGTCTTTTGCAGCTCCCATAGCTTATCTTCAGCACACTTCAGTAAAATAGCCACTATGAAACCCAGATTTTCTAGTCAATATCTTTACTTATTTCTCTTGAAAGAGTTTTATTACTTAGGCAACAGTTGTTGACTYCTGTCTTCAAGCTACTTATCCTCTGACCTGGCCCGATCCCCAATATCGTTTTGTTGCCAGGCTCTTTGTCTCGCAGTATGGAGAGGTGCTGCCCTGGCTCTTCATTCTCTATCCTTTAGCTCTGTTTGCTTGCAGCTGAGACCTGAGACTGCTCTGTCTTGCTCCAGTTCTGAAAGGCAACCCATTCTCTTCATGTCTCTGCCTCCATAGCTCTCATAATTCTATTCATGAGTATTTTCCTTCCTGATCACAGCTCAACAACTTCTGTGAGGCTTTCTTTTTTATTACAGGGATGGRGTAGCATGTGCCACTAATCAGCTGTAGCTTAGGAGCACCTGGTCCATCACCCCATGGTAGGACTCTTGGCTTTGTGTTGTGTTGTGTTCAGATTTGCATAAATCTGAAACTACCCAGAGTGTGAACAATTAGCACGTATTTCCAGGGTTCTACCTGAATTCAAAACCAAAACCAGATGCATCTGCTGTTATCTGGAGCAAGACAAATGCACAATTTTCAGGTAGACTTAGAAACTATTTTTGTATTGGCATTAAAAAACAAAATCTCTACTAAAGGCACTAGAGATTCCTGCATTTCCAGATGGTACAACGGAAATCAAAGTCTTTTCTTTGTAMGTCCTGTAGAACAAAATGTATCCTTAGCTAACCAAAACACAGCTAATTCAAGTCAGTATGCATCAGGGATAGATTTATCTCTCTCCTTTAAAATGCAGCTCTACAATTAGTCTGAAGAAAAGAAAGAGACTCTTTATTTCTTGTTTTTCACCTCATCTGCTGCTGGGAATAAAAAGTAGGCAGTCTCCCCTGTGACATTCCAGAACTCCTAACACTGCTAAAGGCTTCTGAAAGGTTTGGGAAGCTGYGTAAGGGAGCATAAACAAATAGGAAAAAAACAGAGGTTAAACAGTAAAAGGTTGTATCTTAAGGAAATGCAATTGCTGAAGACTATAAGACTTAGTAAACGTCCTCCATTTTTTTCCCTGCCTTTCTGACAACATAAAAAGAGAGTGGCCAGGCCATGATGAGTTTGCATTAACATTGATAATTTTTTCTGCATACACTAGCAAAGTAAAATAAATATTAGCTTATTATCATGCAGGCTGAGGAATAAAAGTTCTTAGAGACTGCCAAAGTCTCAACGTGAACCTACATTAAAATAACATGCCAAAAACAAACAAAGCCACYCCACTATTAGTACAATATACCTAACTTTCTCTGCGGAAATGCAGGGGACGAGGAGGGGGAAAAGGTAAGTCTGGAGAAGAGATCAGTTTCTAAAACAGGCCTTGGCAAGGCCTTCATGCTAAAGTCTCCAGGGTCTTCCTGGGGGTCACTCCAGAACCCATGTGGCATAAGCAGCTTAGTAGCTGTGTTGTTCCTCCTAGTTCACAGCTAGGTGAYGTCCCTCTGCTCTGTACCATCAAACTCAGTGAGGTGTTTCACAGTTTCATATTTTCTACAGGAAACTCTGAATTCTGCCAGTAAAGAACTGCCACATCCTGGCTCACTGTTCCCTAACCACCACGCATATCCAAGTCATGCAAAGGTGCTATGTGGACTGCACAGCAGAAGCTTAGCAGAGCTGCCATGCCACTGCTCTGCCCCCTGCTCCTGTACCTGCATACAGTCGCTTTCCCTTTGAACCTTACAAAGGGAGCATAGGGCCTTACATCTATGCTGTGAGAAGGTGGATGGAAAAGGTCGTCAGCTTCAGAAAATGAGAAATATGATGCTGAATGCACATAAATCTCCTATATAAGATCTCTAACAATCCTGGAGAGAGAAAATTGGCTGTAGATTCCTTAAGTGTTTGAAGAATGTTTTTGTTGAATGTGCGTTATATTAGGAGTGATCATGTGGAAAGAGGAACGCATTTTTATAAGGAGAGAGCTGCTTCTCTAGTGCATGCTGGATATAAGATATAAATGCTCTAGGAGTACATGGGAAGCGTACACGCCTCTGAGCAACATACTTGTGCAAAAGCCCTCGAGTTAGCTCAAAAAGCAGCTAATAGATGACCACACTCCACAGACAGAATTCARGGAAGCGGACAGTAACATGGGGGCAAGAGTAGCATCAGTAGCTAAAAAGTAGTCAGCAGCACAGGAATAAATGGGCTAAGGCAGAGTAGCCTCATGCATTCTTCTATTTCTGCTTTCAGTAACAAGAGAGATGCTCTGCAATTTTAGGAATTATACTGAAGGCTGACACAGCAAAGCCAGGAGCACTACATTCTTCAACATCCATTTATTACAAACATAGTTAGAGAAAGGGAGAAAAATATTCTTTTGTCTTCACAGAATGGCATCTCAKAACCTTTCTGTGACACAAAGTGATCAGTTGTCTGCCTAACTGCTGTCATTTTTTGAATTTGATTCAGATGACATTCAATCTCACCAATAGCCACAGAGAATTGGGGCCTCAGGCACTGCCAGACATCCAAAAGATGCTGTTTCTGAAGACATTTTAAACACACTACACTCTTAATTCCCTTACATACCAACAATGCCTTAGGTTACAGAGGACCTGACCCTATGGTGCTGTACACAGGTAATGAGATAGATGAYGCTTGAGAAGAGCCGGTGTCTCAAGACACAGGGGAACCAAAAACAAGGACAGAGGAACCTTATGTGTCTAAGGACAMAAGGATCTTTACAACTTTTAACCTGAGGACTCCAAGTAAATTTCAAGCCACATGCCAGAAGCCACAGTCTCCGTTGATGCAACAGATGCAATATTTATGGCTGCATTACATCACCACAACAGCCATCACACCATTTGTAAAGTACCAATGGACCTTGTCCTGTAGAATTACTTAACATATGTACTTCCTAAATATAGCAGTAAAACGTAAGATTTTCRAAATCTTGCAAGCCCTCCCAACTTCCGCCATACCCTCCCCAATTACTTGGTACAACTGTGAAGAAATAAAYGGCCAAAACCTTCATGAGGTTGGTTTCCTACTCCTTCGTACAACCATTTACACCTATTCACAGTAACCGTAGCTTGAACAGCCACATGAGTTGGCAGTTTTGTAGACAAAAATAAATCAATCTGAATTTACTACAGGGAATGAGAAAAGCAAAGGAAAACTGAGCATTCAGGTGTAAAGTAAAGCCATCCATTTTAATAATAAAGGCAATTATATCACAATTTCTGTGGACAGCAATATATACCATCATCAGATATATATTGGTTCAGGTACTCTATTGACTCACATCTTGCCTAATAAGTATGGCAAATAATTTGCTTAAGGGAGTATGCCTCAGCAGAATCTGATATTTCTGCATTTATTTTATTCTCATTTCATTAAGATGACTGCCTAATTTGTTGTAATAGGCAACACATCACACTTGACATGGAAGACCAGTCTTTGAAATGAAAACAAAGCTGCAGGATATTTGTTAGCTTCCACTTACACTTCCTGCATAAAAAGATAATTTAAGGTTAGTTTCAATGTAGATGGGAACTTCTGAAATCCCTGATAATTTGTTGGAACTTTCTAGKCTACTGACAATAAGTGACAAATAATTTTAATTGAATATGTCTACAACAAGTAAAATCTTTTAAATATTCTTAAAAAGATTTTATTTAAACGGTACATGTTTTATTAATGAAGAAAAATTAGTGATGAGCAAGAGACTTATGTTTATTCTCAGCAAAGCACAGCTTTGAGGATGGTATAATTTTCAAGCCAAGTTGCATCTGTGCTTATGAGGGAAGAATTATGAATTATTGCGTCAGTGTCAGTATTCCCAAATACCACRACTGAGTCATCCTCTGGAAACAACTCACAGGATTACTCAAGCTTCCATACATTTCTTGCGTCTACTTTAATATGTGTAGAAGAAARCAACACTTCCAGTGATTTCAGCAGCTTTGGGATCAGACTTTAAATCTTTCATCTCCGTTCAGACAACGTGTGAAAGGTGCAAATTGCACTGATGTATTTATTTCAGTGACATGGACCACRCTCCAACAGAGAGTGGGCTGAACTTGTCAACTCAGTTCCACATCATGTCACGTACAAGCAGCACAGAGTGGGRACTGTTGATCTTGCCAGCTTGGGCCTGATTTAAATTGATATCCTAGAGCTGATTGGACTCTGTATCCATTAACATATTTCATGGTGCAGARAAATGGTTACATGTATGTGTGAAAATAAATGAACTGAATTTGATGAAAACACCTTCTTAAMCTGCTGCTGACATTGATTCCCTCAACTATTCCAGAAGAAATCTGTTGTCTGCCATTGAAAAATAAGGCAAGAGAGGTAAAAAAAGAAAATTGGCATAGACTTTTAGCTCTCTGTGTGGTGCTTTAGAGTCCAGTCTGCAAATGCTATTAGCATTAATCAAAGTAAGAGGATGAGATAACGTGTGGTCTGGTGGACAYAACCTGCAAAAAAATCTAAGAATTGGAAATTCACAGAGTAGGGAGAGAGAGGGATGGGTAGTTAGACGTTCTCCGCATACCAAAATACTGATCCATAGGGCATAATGAGGAAAACAATGGAGAGTCCATTTCCTCTATGGACTTTTGGAAAGCAGTGCAGAGTAATAAGCAGTGCACACTAATAAGCAGCTGTCACCAAGGTGGGTAGAGCCATAAAATCCCAACAGTCAAGCTGAACAGATACAGTCCGTTACCTATTCAATCATGCCCATACAGGTCTTTCAAATGAATGATTACAGCAGTACCAATGGGCTGTGGGCTGCAGTGTTGTATTACAGATCTGGTTCATAAAATTTTACAATGTATAAGTAAAAAATTAAATGCTACTGAAGACATAAGCATTTCTCTTTCACACACGCATCAGGCATATCCAGCAATGGCTGAGACTTAAAATGCATACACGATGAATTTCTAGGAAACTGGCCAAAAACTAATAGAGTTCAGTTACATGGATCTCCCCAAAAGACATCAAGCAAAAGTCTTGCTTTTGAGTATTTACAGCTGATATTATAATTGTTTGACTATTACTGAACTGCTGTTTATCCTTATTCTTTATTTTGGGAATAGTTCAATAACCTTATAGGCAAATGAGCCAGAACTAAAATACATGCTTGCTGACAAGTGTTTTGAAGTAATAACACGAAAAACAATATTCCAGCTAGGGCTGCATTAATYGGAAAACTGCAAGCCATATCTAATTCTGCGTGTGCACAAAAGTCTAAATGTCTGCCTTATTGACACATCAAACCTTTTCTGAACACTACACTTTTGTTCAAATAATACCATTGATTACTTTTGTTAGAGAGGGTTAAAGAGTATTCTCCAAATACTGATTCTGGTAAATTTGGGTAAGCTTTTAYGTTGTGCAATATTTTAAATCATCACCATTATTTGCAAATCTCATTGGAAATCCATGAAGAAAATTACAAGCAAACAGTCTTATCTGTTGACTGTTCATACAAGGTACTGAGCCCTCATATTTGCTATTTCTCATTCAGGACTCAAAATTAGTTATGCGATTAATCTGCCTGCTAAGAAAAGCACATTGTATCTAAATACTTAGATTTGTTCAAATTGTGTCCTTTTGTCTYGAAGCTTGTTTGGAAAGAATAAGCACAGTCTAATAAAACTGTGTCTCCACTACTATTGAGATGTTTATGCTTTCCTACCCATAGGCACCAATATTTGGCCAGTTCTGATCTCTACAACAAAAGTCAAATCAACTCTAGCATATATCTATATTTGCTCATCATTTCCAATATCCTGCAGCAGGTTTCCTGCTGGTATAAGTAGGYTTAATCTAATAGCTTTCACTCATTTATATCAGCAGACAATACACAGTTTGAATGTACACTTAGAACTGATTTCTGGAAGTGTTCCTGTTGAGAATAACCTTTRCCAAATGCTAAGATCCCAGTGAAATTTCTAAAGAAAGTGAGATTTAAGCCCCTGATTTAATTATTTCTTCTCTGAAAAAGCAGGAATTTATTGATAACTTTTTACTGAGCAGTATCTTAACAAATCAACACAAAACCCCATTTGTAGCCTTATGCTGGTAAACAACAGTGATATAAACCAATTCATTTTTCTGTTGCTATGCCAAACAATGTAAAACAAGAGCTGGGTGAGGAAAAATCAAACTCTTAAAAATTAAATATGCATCCACTCCTGTTGAGTATATTGTTAGGTTGTAATATCCAGACATGCATGTAACAACTGAWTTGTTATGATCAAATAATTTTGAATTGCTGCAGAGGTCAGTGGGAATAGACATATCAGTTCTCATTTTGCCTAYGTGTGTTTGCACCAGTCAAAAGGAGGAAATAAAAAAATGTATAGGAAAGTGAAACTCTGCACAGACTTCAGAGTAAAGCTAGGAAAAAAAAAGTTTTGAAAATTAAATGTTACAAAGAGGCAACAACCAAGTCAATTTTGTTTCATGTTTATGACATCTTGATATCTAACAAAGCAATTTTGGCAGTTTTAGGAAAAGGCTGACACTGGGGCCCTTTTCCTGTGCTCCCATGTACATCTACAAAGAGTTCTTCAGTTTGTCTCAGGTTTTCAAAGTGAGCAGATCTGAGCTACTTTCAATAAAGTTACTCCACACACCAGAACCAACATTCACACCAAAAGAACTTGTGGTGTTTGTCACTTTCATTTACCCCTTAAATTTATTATCAGCGTTTTCTATGTATGGTACCTATACATTCTCATTTAATTCCACTGACTTTATGAGCTTACACCAATTAAGGGTAGAAATGTTATTGGCATAATTCTGCTCAAACTGGTATCAACGGTGCAATTTTGGCATTCGATGACATTAACTGCTTTAAAAAGCAGTTAACARTAGACTAATTAAATTTTCTCAAGACAATGTCATTGTTCAAAAACTGGTTTACAAGATACTTCACATTAAAAAAAAAAAACACAAACTTTTATGAGTGAGTCCTTTGGTTTTGCTTTGTTTGTGTTTACCCTGTGTTTAATCTCAGTAAATTGTACACYCAGTAAACAACTAAGAAAATACAAGAAAATACAAACTTCAATGAATAAAAATAAGGCAATGCATCCTCAAGTAAGGAAATTATTCAATACTGCAATCAATAATTAAATAACTTACAYAGAGACCCAAACCAAGATTTATGGATCAAAAAGATCTGGGAAATCTTTCTAGTATTACTGGGCCTTAAAAGGTTTGAAGGCATGTATTATATTTCACTGGCCATTTTGGACCACATCTAGGCATATCACAACTTTTTCTTCCACAACTGCCTGCTCAAAACTACAAAATGCTTATAAAAATCAACAAAAAAGCAATGTGGGGAAACTGGGGGCAAAGAGGAAACTACCTAGCAGCTCCTGARGCCTAACTGTATTTGTCATGGGACACTGCAGCGGCGTGAGGCTTTGAGGTAGTCCTGCCGAGCTGCCTCCTACTGTGAATTCCCCAAAGCAAACAACATGACTTTTAATCAAAAGAGAGTCTTCCTTACAATGCCAGCTAGAATATTTATCTTTTAAACACAGTAAAAAAAAAAAAAAGTGACAGAAATAGTTTATTCCCTGCTCTCCTCCGCATGCTTKTATCCATGCAAACCAATCCTTGTTTCTACACCCAGTTGCAGTTACTCAGTGACGAGCTGCAGCAAATTCCACCCCATCCTCCCCATGGTTCCTTTATCCTGGAAAAGGAGCTGCTCTACATTGTTCCTCAGCTCCTACATGAGCAGAAAGCTCCCAGCTCTGTGATGCTGCCAGAGAATTCCTACCCTCACCATGCCCAGTAGCTCCTGCAGGGAAGGACCAACCCATCCTTGCTCCAGGGAACACTACCTGACCTAGAAGGATAAAGCCTGAACGCAAATAATTCAAACACAACTTGTTACAGAACCAATACCTGTTTGCTTAAGAAATGTTGTGATACAATATGTATATATTTCTGTACAGCAATACTAGCCAAAAGTTGGGGTTTAAAAGTGCTGCCAGGTCTAAGGTCATATGAAAGAAAGAAATGCAATGGGTTCCACTGTTCTGGCATTAAGTTGTCCTGACTAGACTGGTCAGACCGCTTAGAGAAAGCATTTCAAGAGAYTACCTTTAGCTAAGAAGATTTCACTTCTAGAGCTACTGGAAGAAAATCTTTGTGAATAACTTTTGTGAATGTTCCCAGCAAAAGTGTTCTTTCACAGTAGTGAACAACAYGAGTTTTACTCAACTTAATCATGTACTGCAAAGAATATATTAAAAGAATGATATGAAATGGTAAACRCCTTCCTATCTACCATGATAGATAGGAACTGCATCTAAATTTTGATTCTTAGACAGTGAAAGGGAATGAAGAAAAAAGAATAAATATAGCTCAGATAATAAATATAGCTAATATAGGAGATAATTTTTTTTTCTAAGAAACTCATCTGGAAATAACTTGTTTTTCAAGAAATCTTACCTAGCTTGCCAAAGTTCAGCAATTACATTTCAAGAAGGTTTTGGCAACCATAAATGGGAACATCTGCAACCATGCAGTCTATCTCAAACTAAACTGACCTATACTGCCTGTTAATGACAAATATATACAAAACTAATTCTTAAAATTTTATTCTATATCTGATGGTTCTTATACACTACTCCCTATGCTATCATTTATATAGAAGCATTCTGAAAATGTTGGGGACGGGTCAATCGGTATCAGATCTTCAAGAAGGTCTGAAAAACTGGAGGAGATTCAAAGGGCCATGAGGAGAAACAGAATAAAGAGACAAGATTAGGTTAATTTGACTTATTTTGTTTTTCAAAGAGAAAGTTAGAAGAGGAAATGATTGTAGGAACTTTTACGTTGCTATTATCTAATCTGATGGCATGTTCCTCTTTAATCTAAAAGACAAAGGGACGACTTCAAGTTCAAAACAGATAAACGTTGATGAGGAACGAGGCTCAAATCTTAAGCTGCAAATACAATCAATCACAACAAATTACTGAGTGTTTAAAATGCTTTCTCTTTTACTGGAAGCTTGTGAACCAATATTAGTTTTTCAGGTGCCTTTTTTTTATTGCTTAAAGATTTTATGATTTTACGATTTTAAGACTTAAAGATCAAACAGATCATAAGGTGTCTGTGGCTGACTGTGCTTAACTACACAGTCAGAGTAGCTATTTTTGAGAAACCATTCAGGCCTTAAAATTTAGAAATCAGTCCATGGGCTGAGCATTATGGTTATGGTGATATACCTTGCTCATCCTCCCAGCAAGATCAGAGACATAACAGGCAATCTGCATAAATTTTCAAAAGAAAATCCCTACCTTAAACAGCCTGCAGTCTCCACAGATAAAGTAGGTTTATCTAGAAATAGATGCACAAAGAAGCAAGATGACTTTGATCAAGGTTAGTCCCAKCTGTCCCAGCCACAGTCTGCCCCAAAATATGAATCAATTCACTCTTAACACTGGYGTTGTAGTGGCTCTTATTTTATCAGAACTAATTAGACAGTCTTAGGTTGWGGTTGACTGAATCAATGCTTTTCAAGGACGACAGAACCTTCAATGTCTCTCCTGTATCAAAATCTTGCCTATAAGGCAAACAAAACAAACAAACAAACAAACAACCTACATATACTACATACAGGACAAAGAAAGAATTGCCTCTAGCTCAAATTCTTGGTTTAAAATTTAGTAGATGAAATGTTTCCAAAATGTTCATATTGCAACAGCTATTATTTTCATCATTATCTTCCAGGTGCTCTCTCAAAATTCAGGTGCATTAAACTGAAATAGGTTATATGCATCCCCTTCAGATGTGTATTCATGTGTGGACCTCAGCAAAATCCCTTTCAACAGGACGTGAGTATGTCTGAGCTTGTTTTGAAAACTGAAGCTCCAGAATCTTAAAAAACAGAACGGAATACAATATTATTTTAGAAAGATGCTTTATCTACAGACTAGCACTATCAAAGCCTATMTCCACCTKACTACAGGAACTASAACGRCAYACAAATATCACTTTGGATATCCCATTGCACTGGGATGTCTAAGCACAATGATTCAATTGTCTTTTGGGCCAATAGCCCATATATTTCCTACTCCTGAGTCAATAACAGAAATTAATGATTTATTTCTCTTCTAGAACATTTATTTTCACAGTCTGGAAAATAAGATTTGTGGTGCCAACGGCCCACTTGCATAGCATAAATATATTTATATGTTCTTGTAATTATATTTATACTATACCTGAGGGACTCCAACTCTGCAAATAAATCTTATTATTTTCTAAACTATGCAAATAAAACTTCTATAGAAAAAAATAAATCATGTGTCCTACCACAGAGTTCTCTTCTCCAGAAGGCAGGAAATTATGTTATCATTATTGATGGCCTGTCAACCAGTAATGGTCAAGTCCAACCAAACTGTGGCAAGTTGCACGCCTTCCAATTAGTTGGATATTGTAGCTTTGTACAGGGAAAAGAAGTAGGAAAAAGGAAACACTTAGTGAGTTTTGGGACTGGTTAGCTGTTTGTATATGCTCATAACAGTACTTTGCTGGGACAGGKGCAGGGAGTTCACTATATTGCGCATTGCAGCTCAGGAACCCCTAAGCTAACTTKGCCTAAGCTAGTTTCCCTCCACCRTACAATGCAAGTAAATCTCTGATGRTATGCARCATCATTCCTGAAAATAAACGGAGTAAACAAGGCAGATTGCCCTTTCCAATAGCACTATCTGCTTATATCTTCTGCTTGCTGGTATCAGAGAGTCTCCCTGAAAAGAGAGATATTATTTGCCTCATAACTGCCTGAATCAAGCTGTTTGTTCTCAACCTCAAAAGATAGAAAAAAATGCAAATTGGACAAATCAAAACTAAACTAGTAAAAAGATCTTGGCCTCAAAGGCATTCTGCATATAAAGTTGTRGATACCTGTTTTCCACTTATTTGCTGGTACAGACATTTTTACCAGTTCCCTAAGGATGATGGAACTAGGACTAAAAACACGTCATGTTCACATTGCTAGGCCTAGCTCTGTAACTGCTGGGACACGCCTTGCACACAGCTAGGCCACCTTCCAAMGGATCTACGTTTGCAAAGCTTCCCAGTACGAGACAGAAGGAAAGAATCTTGATTTAGACATTTTAGGAAAAATAATGYGAAAAGAAAACAAGGTAATCAAAAAGGTGCTCAGTACATGGTTTAGGAAAGGCAAACACAGAGRMAARKYCYKGRARGKYMRGKTWWWAAYYKGSYTTTTTTTYCYCCTSGTATGGGCAAGGGGGTGCAGAGRCTATAACAMRCATATAAATGCCAAGTAAATATTTCATCTGATAACATCCATAAAGACTTGATACAATACACAAAATTGGATGAAAAGGAAGTAGGAGGGCAAAAGGGGGAGGTGAATTAGTGAATGAAACATTGATTTGAACTCTGGACATACATATTGTGTTCTGGTTTGCCAATACCCATTAAGCTGTTTTGAACATGTTGTTTCCCTACTGTCCTTCCGTTTCCCTACTTGCAAAACACARCTCAATTATTACTAATATAATCTCACGACAATAGTGCTGGCATGGCGTTAGGAAGCACTTTGATTTCTACCAAAGAGAAAAGCTAAGCATTATTACTTATGGAAGGATATTTCAGGACATACAATTTCCACTGTAACAACCAATGSTGGGGAGCGGGGGAAGAAATCAATTAAAACTTTGTGACCCAGGGACTGTCTCTCCTGGGCTTCACGATTAGCGCTCCTGCTCTTTGAGACCCTTGTGCATTCCGACACCTTCCCCAGGAAGCGAGCGCTGGCCCCACAGCAGTGCAGGTGCAGTTTCAAACCAAGCTTGAAGGCTCTGCTCCAGCCCGGGCTTGTCGGAGGCTCGCAAGGCTGCAGCCACGCCAGGAGCTTTCACGCAGCCAACTGCCTTTGGACAAACGGCCTCCTCAGGACTACTGGCAGCTGCTAGAGCTCAGCATCGGGGGGACTGCTCTAATCAATAGGGCAACTGGTCAATTTACTGGCCACAGGGCCACAAAGCTGCAACCTGCTCTCCTATTTCTCCAGCATTGGCTAAGATAAAGTGAAAAACATGTTTTACTGGGTAGCGCGTATTTTTTGGAAGACGTTTTAGAGTGTTGTACCACAAAGGTCATTTGCTAAGCTGTCTGATTTATTAAACRGAGAGAACGTCCAGTTTCACAAGATTAGGGAAAAGGTCTGAATTTGATTTCTCCTATGGCAGGAGATTGCATTCTGTTTCTGAGTGCTTTACACAGTAAAAGCCCATCCAAGACAGCTCTAGTCAGTGTTAATGGGTCTGCAACAGCTGATCGTCTTGAATGCAAGTGTGCAATCCTTTTCCTACCAAATCCTCTGACCCCAGTAGTGTCTCTCATATGAGTAAGGCCCACAGACACTGCATCCTAATAGGGACTAGCAGAGGTGAATCTTCCTTACATTCCTGTGCACTGCACGCAATGCAAAAATCAGTAGAAATGGAAATACTGCCTATCCCAGCTTACCATCGCCAGTCATTAGTTAGCAATGTTTTTTGATTTTCAGACTTGCAGAAGTTTTCCAACAGAGTCATGCAGTGAGAATATTGGGTTTAAGCTTCCTATTAAAGGATTCCTGATTTCCTAAACCTCTTTTGTGAATGTCTCTGAAACATTTCACAGCTTTTGAAGAATCCACAAGTAACAGATTAAAAAATCAAATAGGCCTAACACACACMCCCACACTCTCTAGTTTAGCTTTACCAGAACAGTGGAGCAAATAATCTTTCCCAAGGTCATCACTACAAACAAATTAAACCTGCAATTTGTTAGAATGATTAAATTCCCCAAAGGAAGAATATAAATCTCTCCAGTATACGGGACATCCGTGTTATCTCATTTCACACTGCATATTTTCATTATCTGGCACCATGGAATGTGCTCCCTGTCTCCATATGCTCCGATTTTCAAACTGTCTACAGATTTACGCCACTCTGGCAGGTGAGGCACTCAGACTCAAACCTGGCAAACCTCCCCCGCAATGAGGCATCTTGATGTCAATTCTTCCCCATTGCTTTTGCTGGCAAGCTTCTCCCTGGGACCAGTAGGAGACCACCTTGCTGCTGCCTAACACTTTGGGATGTGACTTTTACTTGAAATTGTGCAGAAGCCTGTTCGTGCATAGGTGAGAATACTACAGTTATTATTGCATTCATTTCTGTGCTGACCTTTAAGCTTCTCTTGTTACAGTACACACACTCTTTATGCTCACTGAGCTTTCCTTTTGAATCAAGAGGTGAAACCTTATGATAGAGGTTGCCCGTGTATGTCAGCTTTTGTGAAAAGAAAACATAACATTTACTTTTCGTATTGGAGCAATGCACTTGGGAAACTGCCGTGATTCTCTTTAAATATGAAATTCCATGTGCCCGAGAATTGCAGTTGCTGCTCTCCAACATGCATCATTTCCCTGTGGGGCTTCTTTCCAGATCCTCCTGGAAGGATTACTTTGAACTTTGTTTGCCAAAGATCAAGGACAGGAGCAGCAAATGTTGTTTAATCAGAAAAATGGCTGATCAGCTAAAGTGAGATAGAAAAGCATTTTTTTCCTAAACCAGCAAAGTATGAAAAGGATAGGCAAAAAAATAAATGTTTTGTGGTCAAATTCTTATGAGAATTAAAATTAGAATTGACAATGTACATTTTGGGGAAGAGAGATGAGGAAAAATCTACATGCCAGTTTATAGTATCTACCTCTCTGAAATCAGTAATTTAGACAAAAGAACTCAATGGTTACTCTTAATTTTAAGCTAATTACAATTTAATAGAAATGAGTAATCAGGCATGATCAGCATGTGGGTCAATCAAGGAAAAGAGAGCTGAACAGTCAGTCAGAATACACGACAAACTCTAACAGCAGAGGCTGCACAGGAAAGACCAGAGCTACTGTATGGATGAGTCAGTGTGACTAGTCCACTACTAGCCCACATTTTGTCAGCATGGGCTTTCACTCACTTCAGCTCAAGCTTTTATTTTGATGCAGAGATTCTTGTTCCTCCTTGCTCTTCACTACTAACATCAGTCTGATGTCAATATTCCTCATGCACCCCATATATAACTTTATCATTGCTCTCCTACAATTATTTGGACAGGCAAAAGGGGAAAACACAAAAGAAGGCAGGAAAAGAAAAGCAAATGAAACATGAGATTTCTGGCTMTCACCATATTAATGCTTCCTTCAAGTAGCCAAATGTGTGTCTTAATAAATCTCAGCCTTTCCAGAGTGCAGTATTTTTCAGCCTTATTACTTCCAATATTTTGCCTGTCATTTCTGAATGCTTTCTCAGAAATAAAAGCTTGTCCTTGAGAAGCATGAAAAAGTTACTATATTTTCCACTCTGGATCACCTCATAATATAAGCACTGAAATGCTAGGAATAATGTAAACTCTACAGTAAAATACTATGATATAGTATACCTCGAAATACCTCAGCTTAATAGGTGTTGTGCCATTAACAGTGAATTTTATGGAAGYTAGTAGATGTAAATCTGTCAGGCAAAGATTTATAGTAATAGTCACTCCAGTGGACGATTTTCATCACATTTAGGACTGTCAGAGAAGTAGTATGTTTTCCTCAGTCCCTTTAGGCATGAAGGCCCCTTCATTTTATTTAAAGGCTGGTCCTTTGACCATCAGGAATTACGCATTAATGATCGAAGCTCTCCGGTGCTTTGTCCCTTTTTATAGATGCTACCTGAGSCTTAGGTGACTTTGCAAATTCATGCCAGTCTTTCTAGAAAAAAAAAGATTGGACTTTAGTGTATGAGTTGGACACTAGGTCACTGACTTGATCCAAATCCATGCCACATGCATTTGCAAGGTTAAAACAACCTCWGCAGCACAGCATCTCCATCCACATTCCAGGAAACCAGGGTCAGCAAGCTCTTTTTCCCAGGAATCGCTGCCRGTATCTATTCAGCAGGCAGAGGCACAAGTACCTGGCTGACAACTAGGTAACTGGTTTGGAACATATGTACCCATAAGACATGTGCCACTGACCATAAGGATAATGCAGAGAACAAGCACATAAGCGACTGAAACTTTAACTCCTGGCCCTGCTACAGGAAGACATTAAAAACACACCGAGAGAGGGGCTTCCTCAATAAATAGTAGACTGCAAATAGCACACACTTTTGAAATGCAGATGAGAAAAAAAGTGCCTTACATCCATTTTTTTTTTAAAAAAAAAGTATTCAAAGAACTTGAAAACAGAAATTCAAAGCAAAGATTTCAAACAAATTCAATAATTGCATAAGGCAAACATTTTTAATTTGAATTAGGTGTAAAAAAAAAAAAAAAGAAAAAGAAAAAGAAACAGAATAAGATTCAACTCAGCCCACAGCATGACTGAATACACACTATGCAGAAGCCTGCCAGAGGGGGTGGGGGTGACTGTCCTGTTTAATTTAATCCAGTAGTTTCTCATACCTCTCCTGTGCAGTTAAAAACTTGTTCCAGGTTTTTCCATTTCTAGAAAAGAGGCTTGGGCACCACAGGAAAAGGCTTGCATAAACATTCAGTAAAGGTCTGAATCACACCTGCAATAAAAACAATTCTTTAAGTGTTCCTTTAGGACATGCAGGTCTCAAAGTGAGTAGCAAATACAAACCATGCTGGTCAGTCCTGTTTCCAAGGGTAATGACCAGCACCCCATGCCTGCCTCCATCCAGGTCCTTCCTGGAGGAAGCSTCTCGGGCCTGCTGGGCAACCTCAAAGTCTTCGTCACGGACAGCAGCAGAGCTAGCTGGAAACCTCCCGTTTCAGGCCTTGTTTTATGGAATAACAAATTGATGAAGAGAACAAAACCCACTCTCAACTAACCCCATTCCTTCTCTTATGGCACCTGTTAATCAAGTACTCACATTAACTTAGCTTCCAAAATTTTTGATATTTCTTGAACATGGAAAGAGACTTTTTTCCGCAGATGAAAGAGAAATTTCAAAGGAATCAAACAACAGTAACAAAGCTAACCATACTTCTTAATTATCTCTCCCTGCCTCTGGGCTATTAACTGTCATCAGGTCTGCAAGCGCACAATTACACAGCACACCATAGGCAACCTAACTGTTCAGCACTTGCAGTGCGTTTTCTGAAAGCTGAAGAACCTCTGGCAATCACAGCTAAACACAGTGTCTAGCTGTGCTAATAGCCGAGCTGAAATACCCCCACACCACACCGCTCCAAACGCAGGAAATCTTGAGCCAGCAATTTCCTCAGAAGCTGTGCAATTACAAACCTCAATCTCCTTCTGATCAAGAACTTCAAAAGCACCTCATATCCAAAAGGAAGCCTGCGGTGCACTTCCTGCAGAGAACCCCTTATCTTCCTCAATCCTAATTAATCTTTCAAGTCGCTCAGTTTCCAGCTTGAGAAACAACAGCAGCAAAATACCYGCACTTGGCAGGCTTAGTCATGAAACAGCATTTCCCCAAATCAGTCAACACCATTGCCATTCTTAAAATCCGAGATTTTGGCGCACAAGTCGATAAATAATTCTCCAGCAACACCTACTAAATAGCGCTTACAAGTTGCTAGTGAAACATATAGTACATATAATTATATTCTATAGCACTGAAAGTAATGACTATACAATTCCTGTGTTAAAACTGACTGGAAAATAAATTCAAATAAATGGATGCAGAAGCATTTAAAGTAAATTAAAATACTTAGCAGCTTTATTTTCCACTGCAAACACTCTAATGCACATGGAGTACTTCCATTTACTTCTTTAAAGGCTTTTTTTTTTCCTATTAAAGTTTCACTACTAAAAATTCTGCTAAAAAAATCACAGTCTGTCAGGTGTATGCTGTGACCTTCACAGTGTATTTCAATGGTAGCAAGCTAGGACTTTTAGAGATTCCAAGATCAGAAAAATTCTCTACTATCTTTAGTCTTATTTTCTGTATAAGATTRTTGAATTTAAGACAACAAATGATGACAGCTTTTATACATCCTTAGTTCAGTAATTACATTAGTTATTTACCTATATAATTAAAAGCCTGCTCTATAGTGTTCTCTTCTTAGCTGTTTTAATTGCACTCCTGGAATCTAAAACTCCCTTTTTTCCCCCCAAAAAAAGACTCTCAGGAAGAGGAAGCTTCTTTTCCTAGTCTAACCATCTCTATTCCCTCTTCCTTCTCTARAAACAGCTTTTGAAAAATGCTTGCAATGGGAAATTGAGCCCTCTGACTCTCTCATATCTGGAGTTATAGTGGTTCAGGCTTTAGTTCCCTTTTCACTATCTATCTGTATTAAAAAGCCTCTTTGGACAAATAGCTTGCAATTCGTGTTACAAGCTGGGGGAATGTGGACTAGTGAGTGAAAATGTGCCCATTTTTCCTACTTTGGGAAGGATATTCCACAGCATCAGATGTACTAGAAAATAACTATACAGTGGTTTTTTAAGATTTCCTAGAATATGCAGCACTAACTGAAAGATAAAGGAGTTCTTGATGTTCTTTGGTAACAGAAAAATCAGGGTCACTTTACCTAATATATGAAAAAAATGGATATTCCAAACTATCCACACAAACATGAGTATTCTATAAATGTGATTCATATTCTATATTCATTCAGTATTTTTATTGGGATGCTGCTAAAAGATAGAATAATTTTGTGATTCAGGACATTTTATAGTTAGGAAAAAGATCCAACAAAAGATGAATACTAACACTATGCAGTGAGTAAAAACTATTCTCAAAGCCTTTTAAAATAAAACTCATCTCAACTACAAAGAAGGTCTTTTCACAGCTTTCARAAACTTCTGAAGATGAAACTACAGCAAAGTTTCCACAAAGGGTAAGAAATTTGCACTGAGTACATCTACAAGTTTTGTTYTCCATGAAGAGTGCCATTGAAATCGCATGATTTAGCCATGAGCAAGGTGCACATCCAAGATTAGGTCCCACTGGAATGGGCTGCAAGTCACATCAGCATTTTCTGAATGTACACGTACAAACACCCTTATCTGTGTTTGAATGTATATTTTTGATAACACAAGTAACCAAAATGTCTGGGCTAGCACTATTTACTATTAAACTTACCTGGCTTTCTCATTATATGACTTTTGTCTTTCAGGTGTCTATCATTCTTCAATCACACAGGCTACAACATTATGAAAGGTTCAAATACTCTTTGCCATGGAATAGAGTCTTGACATCTAGCAGGGAGCTCATCCAAATGAGCACAGATTTGGCCAAATCATTAGACTTTTGAAAATAATATTTCATTCATCCCCAGTAAAGACTAGATTAAAAAAGCTAAAATGTTCAGAGTCTTACTTCATGGCTGAAATCTGCATAGCCCTAGTAGAAGTAGAACACAAATGTCTCCTCATAGCAGAGAAAGCAGATGTAACCTTTCCAGCTCTGTATTAAAGCCTACACAGGGACGTGACTGACTTCACCACTGTTAAAACTGTGAAGACTAGTAAATGGACCTCGCCAAACCTGTCTGTGTATAGCATTAGGAAGTAGGAATTATCCACCAGAATAATATCCATGTGCTATTACTGAAGGAAAAGACATATTAAGACATATTAAACCTTCTCACTTATCCACTGCTTGTTCTTGGTTATGAATTCCCTCTTAGAGTCTATGAATATTTCTAAAACATTTCCTGGAAACCTCATTAAGAAATGAGAAATATTCTTTTTTTTTTTTTCTTTGAAAGTACAGAATAAAGAACTTYAAAATACATTCACATGTTCTGCTCCCTCTTCACACATCTGCAGTTCCAAGGTATTATATGACCTTGTCTGGGTTTCTACAAAATATATATGCACTGAGTCCCCTCACTACAGGGCTTTGCCTTGCAGAGCCTCTTCCTGCAGGTATTGATATCAAGCAGCAACTTCCTGAACTGCAAAATACTTAAATTACTTTCTTCATTGGTCTGAAAAACTCCAAAAGATGAGGGCAGTGGGGGGAACCAACAAGAAACCCCACCTTTCTATGTCTCTCTATTAAATGCTTGTAGAGGCTGTTGCTGCGTTGAGCCTGAACTTGGCCGTGAAACTTCTCTTACGGAATTTTCGTCTGTGATTATATCCCCTGGAGCATAAATTACAGAATAAATACAGAGTAGCTACTGGGATTTAGCATCATTTGTTGTGATGACTTGGTGGCTCAGTCCATTGGAAAACTACAGGAACATGTCGCCCGGYGCACTGCCCTTCAGGAATTGCAATTTCACAGTTTGATTCCCAGCACTGCCTTGCAGGGCTGCTGCTGTAATGAGTTTCTGGATCTTCGCACACCACATGAAAGATTCTCCTTGCAGTAGTCTCCCAACAGGGAATGCGGAAATCACCAGAGGAAAAGGTAGTTAAGGCAACGCATAACAACACCAAGAGGACAGGATGAAGCATTCTGAACACTGCACCAGAGGCAAGCGTGGACTACGGCCGTTGTTTTTTCCTCCACTGCCAAGGTTATCACTTAAGAGAAGCAACACACTCAGTCTTACACAAGCTAACATGCAGAGAACACACAGGGAAACAAGGATTGCTTTTTTTCCTGCATGGGTCATGAGTACTAATTGCAAACTGTGCCTTTACGCACTGGGTAGAGCAGCTAAATTGAAAGAGCCAAAAATAAGTGAACCAGAAAACTTCTGATGAGGGAACAAAAATGATTTCACGCACACAAGCTTTACAGCAGCTTTGCTATAAAATTTTTCACATTTCTTTTCAAAGTACTCCAAACATTGCTAAGAATGTCTTTTGATCAGAGAAATAAAGTTAATATCGGTGCATTTTCTTTCATTAACAACTGCTTCTCTGTTGCATTTTACATAACTGAGTTTTTAGACAGTAGGGCAACACCTTTGCAGTACCTGAGTTGTAAACCTCAGCCTCCTTTCCTAATGTTCAGTAAAATTTCAGTTTCAAGAGCACTCTCCTAGGACAACTGCCTTTTTATGTAGCCAGTTCTTTGAATATAGCTATATGTTTGCTTTCAAAATTTGCTTTGAAGGAGGGAAAGAAAAAGAAACTATGGATGGACAAAGATGGTGGGGTCTAGCCAYTTCATCCTTATGTTTCAAGAGCTTTTCATAAATATCTTTTAGATGTTTCAAAAACACTCTCAATGTTTTGACACATAAGTCTCATTTTAGGGCTTGCCACAGTTGAAGGACATAAGCAATCCAGTATACTTAAAGTATACAGGTCWATTAACAAAAGGATGAGTGCAGTTAAATCAAACAAAACTGTTTGTAAAAGATGCCTCACAAACAGCAAAGAGAGAAAAGGACACACTCTAACCAAATTTTCATCAGAGATCATTATGAACTGCTCAACTGTTTCAATAAATAGTGAATGGGGAGGAGACATGAGAAAATGGGATCCCATTCCTGACAAGAATAACTATATCAGTAGAAAACATGCACATCCAGAGCCAAATTAAGGTCTCAAACCAAAATACTCACCCAAAAGAATCCTTTTGGAAAAGGAACWGAAAGGAATCAAAAAGAAGTCTTTTAAAATGGCAGGATTCAGAGAGTGCCCTGACAATCACTGCAGGACTGTATAAAGCGGTGTAAAGCAAACCCCTACATCTAAAGCAAAAACAGAGATCTCTAACTCAGTCTTACTAATAGGAAAACTATGAATGTACAGATAAATCAGTGTACACRGCACATCCAGCAGTATCCAGATAAAGATGGATGTATTTCTACCTCAGTTTGCTGTCCTGCACTAACCAGAGGAAACAAACTCAAGAGAAGAGAAAGGAGTAAAGATAAAGCCTACTCTACTACAGCTAAGTTTTTCCTCGGGTCTAGTTCCCTCTAGCATATCAAACACACATCCCAATATAGCCTCCCACACGGATCTGTTCTTAGAGCACTCTGAACCCATCATCAGGCTGTCAACAGAGAATTGCTTTTAAACAGTACGGATGCCCATATGAGTTTTCAGAGAGGCCACTGGTACCCAGCCAAGGTTTCAACTTTCARTTTCCACCCACCTTATCATCCACTCATCCAGTCCGATATGGCCAGTGCTACTACAAGGGCGTGCTTAGAGATCATGCCAAATGCCTTGCTAACATCACAGTAAACAGCATCCTTTGCCTTGCCCCCCAGTCACTCATCRCACAGGCAGAGGCAATCAGGTCAGGCATGATTTGCTCTTGGTAGATTTGTGCTGGCTGTTTCCACACACTTTGTTTTTCATATGCCTGGAAACATCTTCTAAGAAGACTTACTCCATAATATTCCCATGGTTTGAAGAAAGGCTATCCAGTCTATAGTCACCAAGAGGCTCCTCCTCCTCCTTCCAGAMTACAAGCAGGAAGCCACCTCTCTTCCAGTCAATAGAAACACCCTGATCACCACGATCTTTCAAAGATGAAAGATGGCAGCCTTGCAAAAACATTAGCCTCAGCAACCTCAGATGCATCTGCTTTGCACTTATATATGTTCAGATTTCTTTCTACATGCATGTTAGAACTGAGCAGACAACACATTCAAGGAAAAGGGGATCTGTGGTATGGGATAATCAGGGTTGCACTGGCCACTCTGAAAAACTGAGCTGTCCTAAAAATGAAGGGAATRTTTCTTTAATCTGCTCTTAAATTTGTTCAAATTGACAGATCAGGTCAGGTAAATTGAGACAATGCCCAATGGATTAAGTTCTTCACTTTCTCCTGAGCTAGAAGAGGAATCACATTTATTTCTCCCCAAATGAGTCATCCAGAAGATCCAGAGGAACTAAAGCCATCCCTGTTGCTTTAGAAAAAAATGATGTGCCAAAACAACGAGATGAAGCACTCCCTTGTGAATAAATTAGTCTTGGTCAAAACCTGGTTGTCTGTCTCTCTTCGAAGGATAATCTCCTTATCACCCCAGCTTCTAACAAGAGCAACACACCTGGGATTGAAAATGGCAGGAATAGCACTGACCGAAGGGAAGCAGGAGGTGTAGGGAAGTGCTGTCCTCCCACCATATACAAGGAACATTCTATCAGCTTCACCAATTATAATATCATATAAATGATATTCTAAATTAACTTGAGACCTTTTTAAATTCYGATTTCAAATTAAACCTCCCCTAAGGGACCACCCTCTTTAAGAAAGACAATTTTTTAGAATTTAGTTCATTCCCTGAAGTTATATTTAAAGAGTTATGACAATCATCCCCTCTAGGATAGGAAATAAATGTGCATGGGGAAATCAAATGCTAGAGATTCATTACTACTTTGTGTCATGCAAGGTGCACAACACAGCCAAAGCTTAAGACAGAATCTGGCCCCTAGGCTTTAGTGACCATTAAGGATTGCCATGTTTCTCTTCTTTTACTATCACTTCCAAATGTCTCAGTATCTCTGAAATGTACAGTTCTGATCACAGAAACACTACTCTACCACTTTTGCCAGCTTCATTGGCAAAACTCTCAAGATTCATGATTTTCCTTAGTTGGAAAAAAAAAAAAAAAAAAAGAAAAGAAAAAAAGGAATTGTACAGAGTTTTGGCATGGATGTTATTACAGGAGGCTAGATGAGAAAGGCACATCCCCTGCACTTAGAGGAAAGTTGTTTGATAAATCAGTTTGGACATTGATCTGGAGAGTAAGAAACATTACCTGCCTAACTCCAGGCATTACATACTTCCCACTCCACAGTTCACTATTTAATTTTTCACATTTGATCTGGATTTCGCTACTCCAGAGTCATTAAAGTATCTTATTAAATATTCAGGGGATCACTAAGGCATCAGTCTACTGTAGGAGTCAAAACTGCATTTACTTTCTTTTCTTTAATCTGCTGGACCTTAATTGCCATATTGACAGAAAAGAAACAGTTGTTTACCTTCCAAAGTCTCAGGAGCGCCTGCCAAATTAATCCTTTTAAGCAGTCTTTCTTCAGCTCCAGAAACAACCAAGTAGCATGCAAAGCAGTGAGATACTCCCTGAAGAGGCAGCAAGCATTCACACCGCTTGGAAATTAACCTTGACTATTAGAACATGTAGGTTTTTCTTTTTTTTYCCTCCCATTTCTTATAACTCAGAGATTCCAAAAAGTAAATGTTTTCTTAAAATGCAATCAGGACATTTTGAAACTCTTATTGAAAAAAGCTTTGTTACCTATAGGCATAGTAATCAACACACATACAGAGAATAGTGGGATTTCCAAGTTTTTTTTATGCTAAAGGATAAGCTTGCCGAAACTTGTAGTACCAAAAAGACCAAAATTAATCGGAATTAGGCCAAAATTAATCAGAATCTGGAAAATGTTAAAATTATCCAGACATTGCAAAGCTACCCAATAGCTCTAGAGATTGTAGAATAACACACACTACTAATAAAAATCGATGTCAGCATGTTCTACAATCAGAGCTCTATATTTGGGGGTATAATTATTTTTCCTCCCCTGTACTGACTTGTCATCAATTCTTTTGACAAACACAGACTCATATTTGTGTATAAAACTAACTCCTCTCATAATTGAAACACAAAGAAAAATTGTTTCCTCTTATATGATGCTTACACRTCAGTTGTAAAGGAAATGAAACCTACTAAAAAAAAAAATCAAATGATTCATATTTCAGCACCAAAACAGGCACATGTATATAGGTTTCAGTTAAAAATCAGCAACACAACTGAAATACTTCAAATGATTTAAAACAAGTCTCCTCATACTGTCCTTTACCTGCTCTGCCGATAACCTCAAGGCAGATTCATTCCTATAGTGTCTGCAGAAGGAAACATATCCCCAAAAGTTTTGTAAACACTGCAGCAGATGGTTAATGAAAGGAAGTTTAATTCAAAAGGCAGCTGCCTGCTTAGATGCACTTCAGCACACAGGATGCATTACAGCTACTTTCTTTGTATCTCATGGCCTCACATATTTTATGGATGTCAGAGCCTATATAYGCCATCTCTAAGTTTCAATGCCTCTCAGTTGTTCTCCCAGCATTATTTTGGCTTGGGAARCTTCAGAGTTTGTTTATAAATAAAGAGGCTATCCCTAAAGTTTTAATACAGTTGCAAGAGAAAGCAAATACAAGAGAAAATATATGAGAAAGGAGGCTCTTTGGTATTAGCTAGTTCTGAGCAAGATCAGTGGGGAGGAATGAATGCAGCCAAACTGACATCTTTATCCCAAATGCCACAYGGTCTTACATAATTGCGGGCAATGCAACAGAAATTCCACTCAGAGTATTATTTCTGCACTGTTACTGAAATTACTCTTTTTACACTCAGAGCATAGTTTTTGACCTAGTAGGATGGTAGAAGTGAAATAAGGCACACAAAAGATGTCATTTTGTAAGTATATTGTTTATATTTAAGTATATATACACACACACATACCCCAAGGCATAAGATACTTTGCCAAACTAAAGGCAACCTTTCCATACCTTCTTCCCAACCAAGTATTTGAAAGCTTAAAAAAAAATCTGTAATAAGATGAAGAGTCTCTCATTCATCTCGTAATGAAGAGAATGTGGGGCGTCCCTGTTCAGGCGCCAATATGTGGGGCAGCCTGCGCCCCGGTGAGGATGGTGACCGAGAGAGACTCCAGGGACAAGGCTGATGGCGCAGGTCCAACTTTATTACGCAGGTACAATTCTATATATAGCAAGCAATATTTTACCTATATACATCTTCAGACAAGTTACAGTACAGGACGTTGCAGTTACAACTGTGTTCTTTAGGAAAGTGCCAAAGCACACTTTTTTTCCCMCCTGCCTTGTGCCAATTCATTGCCTTCATTGACTCCTCAAGATTACTAGAGGGGCTTGGAGCAAGAAATGCCTTGGAACAACAACTCTGAATAGCATTTCACATCAGGTCTCCTCTCCAGAGGATGTTTGGTCATTCCATTATGAAAAAGTCTGACACTTTACTATTCAATTTACTATTTAATATTTATTTGAGGGACAATCTGTGTGTTGTCAAGTTGTAGCACTGGCCCCATTAGTTCTACTGTGGGTGGTATAATGTTAACAAAGAGAACATCTAACTATTTGCATATTAAAAAAAAGCCAGCAATAGACAGAAGCCCGCATTCACTGGGTCTCCAAATACTGTTAAATACCCAAAGACTGGACTGGTAACAAAATGAAAAAAAATTCCCAAACTCTTTCAGTATGGACAGGCACCAGAGGCTGACAAAATTTTCCCCCTAGAATGTGACTATTTTCTGTGCTTATGGACTTCTACAGCTTCAGAAAGCCTACCGCTATTTTCATTCAATCCCAGCATGTAATGGGCTAAAAATAGTATTGAAAATACTATTTTCTCTGTGAATACTGAACAGTGTTCTAGGAATTTTACAGTTAAGCCTATTTTTTTTTCCTAGCAATTACAGGCAATGTAGCAGGAAAAAAAAATAAAACAAGGCTTATCACTTTTTGCAGAAGAGGTTTTTCCTTTTACAAGGGACACCATGTGTCTCTTTCATACATATTAATGCACCAGCATGCCTGTAAATGTTCACTTCAAATTTTCATAGCCTTCCCTCCTTTGATATCTATTCCTTCACCAGTGCTAGAAACAAAAGAATATATAAAAAATTGCTTTATATGTGCTTTTCAGAGGCCATCAGTGAAGATTATTCTTCAGCATTTCTAAAGTCAGTCACAACGGCTTTTAACTTTGATTCATTGTACCAGAAGCCCTAGTCTGCATAGCCTATGATACATATGCATCAAAAAGTTAATTTTAGATAAGCACTGAGAAATCCACAGACCTGAGTGCAAGGTATAAACTAGAAAAAGCTAAAATCAGCCTGGCACAAGACTGTTAAAGTAGAAAGCCTACCAGAAAGCAAAATAGATATTGAAGTTAATGGCAGCAGTCAGCACTGAGCACTACTCCAGGTGTGGCCGCTTCAGATGGCTTCTGCTTATTACAAATACATATTTTAATGTGTAGGAGAAGTAGAAGATAGAAAGATTATGCCATAGTGATTATATCTAAGGCCCTTGACATAAAAGCAGAAGTATTCCCTCATTTGTGCTTCATGTGCGTGTATGCATGTGCATGTCTTTCCAATGGATTTCAGAAATACGATTAGAAATTAGAAATATGAATATACGCAGAAATACGATTGTCTCCTGTGGGACTGTGCAGTCTGGAGGCCTGGCTGGCAGCRGATACACTTCCCATTGGGATGACCCACTGTCTCTCTGCCCAATCTCCTGGCTATATATAGAATTGTACCTGCGTAATAAAGTTGGACCTGCGCCATCAGCCTTGTCCCTGGAGTCTCTCTCCGTCACCAGCCTCACCGGGGCGCAGGCTGCCCCACATATTGGCGYCTGAACARGGACGCCCCACAGTCTCCTCCACAGGCTGCCAGCACAGAAGCACTTCCTAAGGAGATCTATATCTATACCGGAACAAGCCATTTGCATCTTCCATCCTTTTGCAAAGGGAAACACGATATTGAAGATATCAACACAGCTATATAGTAAAGGAACTACTATTGAAAGTATGGATGCTATAGAGAATCACTTTCTTACAGTTCTTGTTTCTTATTACTGAGGGGGAGAGAAACATGTGGTAGAGAAAAGCTTATAAAGAAATGTTTCCAGCCAGCTCTAAAATGAGAAAGTCACTTAGAATCTTTAAGTAAAGCTAGAAGATTCTGAATCATGTATGTGTTTATCCTGCAGGATTTAATGACACCATTGTCAAAGCTCTGACTGTACTAATAAATAATAAGCCTTAAGACCCCCTGAACAGCCTCACTTGGGACTTTCACCTGTGGACCCAGGAGCTACACTTAAGCTCAACCCAGGGAGTACTAGTCTCAACCTAAGCTATGCTGTAGGAGTGCTGGTCTCCAGTTCAACCAAAGCCTACTCATGTCTAGTCACAGACCTTGATGAACTGAACCCTGACCTATGGGATGACTTCCTGGGTTGATCTTGACCATGTCTTATTGCCACAGAGCTGCCTGGCACTAGGTCACCTGATCCTGGCCTGCAGATTGACTTCCCAACTTGACTTTGGGCCTGCCTCATCCCCACGATCCTGCCTGATGGTTTGGTCTCGGCTGAACCCGGCCATGATCCCTGGACCTGCCTTGCTTGCGTCACTTCAGGGGTGAAGCCTCAGCCCTGCTCAACATTTATCATACTCRGTTTCCTGCACCTTAGGGAGTAGCTGGCTCTCATTTCTCTTTGACTGCATCTCTCCAACCTGTAGGTTGGAGGCCATGCCCAATATTCAGCACTACCGTGGAGATGATCTAAAAAATCTGGACTTCCCAAGTATGGGCTTGATGGTATAGCTTTCAGCAGAAGCCATTTTTAACCTCATCTCCCACCCTACTTCAAGGTACTTTTCCATCTTTTCTACARAAGGTAGAAAAGCTTGAAACCCACAGCTCAGGAGCCAGCAAACAAAAAGGTTTTTTGTTTTCCTTTGTGTTTGCCTTTTTTTCTCCCATCTCCTCTCCTTTTTGTCACAGGGATCATGCTTCTGGGGAATTCAAAGCTAAGAACAACCACCTTCCTGCCATTGCTTTGGCCGAGACAGACAAGTTCCTTGAGTTCTGAAGCATCAAGGTAAGAAGCACCTTATGCATAGAAGAAAGGTGTTTATGTTGCTGACTGAAGTCGATCAATAGGTCAGATAGGAGCAGGACCAAAAATCATCAGCACCCTCAGGTACAGCAAGGGCTAAGATTTACATCCCATTAGAAAAGGCACAGCCTAAACAAGAGAACACAGCCACATCATGCCTGCTAATATGAGATCTTATGATATTTTCTTTTAAGAAAGAGGAGGACAGAGCAAAGAGAATGCCCTGACAGAACAGTTTTGAGTAGTACTACTGTTCAAAACTGTTCTGTTTGTATAGAAGATGCTTTGTTTGTCTGCCTTGCTGCTACATTTGAGGCATTTAATGTTCTGCTTGTAATCCTCTGTAGTGCATGAAATGCCCTCTACCAACCCAAATATTATTCCATTCATAGCTGATAATATGGCAGAACAAAATAACAACCTATTTCCTCACACATTCCTAAATTCAGCTTTCAAAAACAAAAAAGAAAATCCTCTGTAAGACTCGTTTGGTACCCGATTCCATCTTGAGGGAAGACATCATCTTGACCCAGGATGTTCCATTTCCAGCTCAGCAGTTAAATTTGCTTTCAGTAACTTAACATCTTTTCTCTCTCCCTTCTCATCATACAGCAAGTGAGGGGTGGGGACAGAGAAAAACAAACAAAAAAAAGAAGTACATAAACACTCAAAAATGTCGTTTCTCATTTCTTGATCCCTTTGAATGTGCTGCTCTTGCCCTCTCCTTTTTAAGGAGGAAAGCAACCTGTAGGGTCACACTGTCGGATCTGTTGTCTCCTAAACAACCAAGTCTGATTAGTGGAAAGTTCTCCTTTGAGAAAGTTCATTGTTAATGTCATTTCAAACAGTAGTGCAATATTTGGTTCAAAAATACTCTTCTTCTGAGATTTGACACATAGAACTTATGTGCATGACTTAAGAGGATGACTGAGAATCAAAATAGTGCAGATTTTTTTTTCTCCTGTGTCTCCTTGCTATAAATATTATTATAGCTACTTCTATTTAAACACATAATTAAGCCAGATTACAAATGGACTAAAAAAAAAAAAAAAAAATTGGCACTATCTTTCCACTAAGCAGCTGATACTGGAAAAATACTCAGGACCAGTGATCCTTGACATCTCTTATCATGCAGTTTCATTCTGTAGCAGCTAAATATCAAATATTTAAATATACTGCAAGCAAAACCCACTAAGTATTTCAAATTGCAAGTGCTAACACAAAGTACTAATATGGTGCTTAAAGAGTATTATTCTTATTTATGTCACATTATTTTTCCCAACATCTTGCCTAAGTTCAGTAGCACACAAGGCAAAACCATGCCAAGAGAATACAAAGTGCCTCTCTGAAAAGCTTTTATCCCCACTTACCACAAACACATGCAAGACTCAGTGAGTTAACGTAAGGAGTAGCCAAAGCCAAGACATACAACCCTGTGAACACTGACTTCAAGTTTAGCTTGTGTTCCTGATGCTATATCCCATTCTCAGAATCAGGAGAGTACATAGCCAAATTTCGCCATCAATAGGAGCATTAATAAGAGAGACAAAGTGTTATGGAAAAATAACAACCACATGGCCAATTTCTTAACAGAAGCCACATGAGAGAAGAGGCTGGGCTTTACATTTACATGGCTTTACATTTTCACACTTTTAAATGTGAAAATGTAAATATACATATGTTGAGCTGTTTAAACCATCAGCAGGCTGTAACACTTTTTAGATTGATATATCTTAGTTCACTGATTTTGACCAAACCAATTAAGTCACAGGCACACGGCTAATCCTGCAATTCAGAGAAAATTAATTTAGAGCACTTGCAGATGTTCACATCACACTGTTTGATCTGTCATAACCTGATGATCTTAAGAAAGGCAGAAGGAACCACCCAGTGACTTTATCTTGACTCTATTTCAACAGAAACTGTTCCTGTATAAACCATTTAATATAAAATAAAACATTAGTTCATTGTGGTCTTTTGTTCCTTTGTCCCCATAGTTTACAAGATACTTTAAAAATAGTCCCTTATCAGACATGCACTCTGCCTACATTTTGAGCGAGACCAAAAAAAAAAAATTTAAAAAATTCCTTTATCTTTTAAAAGCAGGATACTCCTATAAGGACTCTCAAAAACAACAGGTATTCTGCAAAACAGAAAATAAAGGAGAAAAGCTCAAGCAACAGGCATAGCATTAATGTTTTCCCCCGTACTTTTAAAGATTTACTGTCTTTGAAGATACTGCCTCTCAACTTTTCACCATAATAATGGTGCAGAATGCCTACAACCCAGGCATGGCTCCCAAGAGAAAGAAATATGAGGATAAATTCTTCAAATAGAGTTCCCCAGAACCAAACTTCCCTTGACTTTGTAGTTCTTCCGACCGAGTCCTTTTTTAAATTGGAAGCACTCAAAACATGATGTAAAATCTGTTCATTCAGTGACCTGAAGTCAATGCAATGGGTATAATATATTCCTTTTTCTATTTATTAAGCAGTTTGCGAGCTTGCTAGTCTTGACATATCTACATATTAACCATTTTTCTACATAAGCATTGTACATATTTTAAAAAGGATAGGTTTAACTTTGAGGGATCAGAACCTACATATACTTAAAATCATTAAAATTTTTGAAATTAGGCAACTTGTAATACCAAAATGCATCCACTTACTTCTGAAAGCACACTGTGGAGACAGCAATCTTGGAAAAGAGGACCAGCCCACAGGAGGGCATTGCTTCTTCCACTTGCAGTGCAATCAAGGAAGCAGTATCCTTATTTCCCATTCTAAATCTAAACCCGATATCCAAGGAGAATCAAGTGTGTTATTTGGGCTTTAATATCCAGCTAACTCTATTTGTAATAAAGTATTCAAGGCATCTGAGTAAGAGATGGAAGATAAAGCAAAGAAGCATCCACACCAGAAAGCAAGGTTTCTATTCCTTCATGTTTGTCCTTAGGTAAATCCCCAAAGAGAAATTGGATGGTAAAACAGAATACAAGAAAACTTGGGTTGGGGTGGAACATATTAGCTACTTGTCATTACTTTTATCCCCTTTGCTGCATATAGATTCACACAACAGGATTTATTGACAGGCTATTGACAATCTCAGTTTTTCTGTTATTCTACCACAGACATTCTCTTTGGTAATTTTTAGACACATGTTCAAGTCCACAACATCTGCACAGTACTCATTAGAAAGAAGTGTGCAACACAGATATGGGGAAAGCAGCAGTATAGCAACATGCAAAAGAGCTGGAGTTGGAAACAAATACAGGAGTAGCTAGCATGCTTTGCATTTTTGCATCCAGAGATCTCAGGTGTTCAGGCATACTTTCTTCCAGGGGAGTCCTCTTCCAGACAGCAAATGGTGTGGTAACAGGCCGAGTTACACCCTCTCTAAACAACCTTGAACACAGTAAGTGCAATGAAGTAGTGCAAACTATGCAAAAAATGATTTGAGATGTACTAGGTCATAGGCAAGAGCGGGTAAGGAACTGGGTTTTAGAGGATCAGCCTGCAGGAAAAAGGGGAATGGCAAAATAAAATTCTGAAAACTAGTTGATCTTACAAATCCAAGAAAGGTAAACTTCAGCTGAAGTAAAGCTCACATAATGCTTCCATATCTATCCTGTTTTTGTAATGTTTGTCCAAGTCTTCTCACTCAGTAGGTGCTGCTTTGCTTTTTTACCAACAGAGAGGGGGAGAAATAGCTAAGAATGACCAATAAGGTAGAAAGATTAAAGACAGTAGCAATATAAATGGAAAAAAAATCTATGATAAAACACTGCTTACAACTGCATACACTTATTTTTGGAAAGACTATCCTTACTTTATCTTAGTATTACAGAAAAATAAGGTGAGTCACATTTATTACGGGCAAAAAGCATACCTGCAAGATGTTATACAGTAGCTCTTGTCATTCTAGCTTACCTCAGTAGCAATCAGTTCATGTAGCTGTGTCCTTAAATACATTTCATTATTATTATCATTACGCAGTATCCACCATCCAAGGCAGCACAGCATTACAAAAATCCTTTGACTATAATTAAACAGATCATTTCCTTTTATTTAATACTGAAGAGCAATAAAATGTTATTAGCAGGTGGAAGTTATAATGCCAGTTTATTAGTAACACTGACTTGGTGCCTGCTGATAGTTATTGTGAAGGCCAAAAGGTTAACAAGAGTTGGCTGGGATCAAGCAGCTTGCCAGGTGTTTTTCCTTGTGGCTGATGGAGTAGAGCCAATTGAAATTACCAGTTTAGAAGTAGCCACTAGTAACTCTTAGTTTCAACAGGGAAACAATATTTTCATGCAAAAGTCACTTTTTTTTCCTTCTGTTGCTGTTACGTTTGTCACATAATTTGTAATAATTAGAGCCAGCAGCAGTCAGCTCTCTCTCAGATGTCAACAGCTTCCCCATAACATAAAAAAGCAAAATACGGTGCAGTGCTTTCCATTAAAATAATAATGAATTATTCAATAAAATAAAATTTCACGGCTTTCTGCAGTTTTGAGGAATGCTTGAGGCACATAACAGATGTTAAAATTTTCCAGGGGACTTTTAATTGCCTAATTCATATCTGTAAAGACTTGTAATAAAATAACAAAAATCTAATTAGATATGAGTCAGGCTGCATAGATAATAAAAGAAAGCATACTCATGTTTTGGACTGACTACACAGGTATTTGGTCCAAAATAAAGCAGATGGTAAACCTAACAGGTAAGCATCCACTTTATCCTGTGGTTCTCTGATTACTGTTATTTATTTTGGATACTTCAGCACATCTGTAAAATTAGGCAGATGAAGGACAGCTATAACAGATTTATGTTCCACAAAACCATTGTCAGTGGAAGAAAAAAACAATGACATAAACAACAACACAAACACTACCACAGGCACATCAGAGTCCTTAAAAGCACATCTAGCATCCAGGTACGGATATAAGTAGCTACTTCCTTCTATATAAAACAGGCTTTTCACTAACCAGAGATGTCCCCGAAGCATGAGTCCAGTTATCTGAGATAGCATTTTTACTTTTTTGAATGTGTTTGTGCCTATATATACACATACCCCTATGTATTCCATACAGRCACACACACACATTTTACGATCGCTTCTTTAGTCTCATTAGCTTTTGCCATCAAGTCGTTAACTGGAAAAGATATGGTCATATGTGTTTCAGTTCATTAAAATTTCACCCCTTTTTATAAGTATTTCAAAATCTCCTAAAAAACAAAGTAAAGCTCTGACTATACTGACATCAAAAGTGGATTCAKTGGAGGTTAGGATTATATCCCAGGCAGCTAAATCAAAACAAAGGAAGAATAATTGGGAGGGCAAGACAAATTTGTGTGCAACAGAAACATTTRAGAACTATTTTCCAGATGAATTCAACTCCCCAAGGAGGGGCTTGTATCCTASGGGCCTTGCCTTTCCAGAGCCAAAAAGCATTTCAGACAACTCATTTGCAAATCCTAATGTTGAACTGTTCAGCTTCATTCCCCACCTGTCCATTTTACTACATTTTCAGTTCAGAACCCTATCATTCTCATAGTGCTGCTAATGACAACAAAACGCTCTGGTCCCTGTAGAAATTTCAGAAAGATAAAGCTGAAGTATCCTGCAAGGACAAAGGGTGCATTAATACAAGCCTTGGAGTATATGGTAATGACTACACAAAGAAAACAGGCTCCCTGGGCTCCTTGCTCCAGGCTTTGTCCTTCCTCCTAGTTAAGTTTTTTTTCCCTTAATATCAAGTTGGACTTTTCCACATTCCAACTTCTGGCCAGCTCCRGTCCTGTTACTGTGTACCTCTGGGCAGGGTTTGGCTCAGCCCACCAGGAGGCGGCTGCAGGCAGCACTAGGGGATCCCCAAATCCCCCTCCTCCCCTCTGGAGGAGACMGCTCCCACAGTCCCTCTCCCACATCCTGGGGCCAGTCTCCACTAGCGTTGCAGCCCACACGTGGGCTTGCTCCAGCATGTTGATGGCTTGCCTGCACTGGGAAGCTCCARACTGGACATGGTACCACGGGAGCCGTCTCCCCTATGCCAGGTGRAGGAGAAGCAGCACTTCCCTAAACAAAGTGGCTGCACTTGTGCTAACACAGCCTGGGGCACTTGTGCTAAYGCAGCCTGGGATGTGGTTGGCCATCTTTGCTGCAAGGGCCCACGTTCTGCTCGCAGGGACCCAGGTCTCCAYGGCTGTTCACGCTGCAGTCGGCCCCAGCCCGTGCTGCAGGATGAGCTCACCCCAGGACAGGCAGAGGCCGTGACGCTTACCTGTGCTAAATGCCAGGAAATTCATTCCAGCCCATTCCTCCAGCCTCAGCTTGTCCTCCTATAGGCTGCCCTCTAACTTATCAAATAGTGTGCCCCTAACTTAACACTGTACATGAATTTGCTATAGGAAACTTTGCTAACATCAAGGTAAACAGTATTCATTGCCTGGCCCTTGTCCATACAACTGTCATCTCACATCTCATCTCAGGAGGCAATCAAGTCAGGCATGATTTGCCCTTGGTAGATTTGTGCTGGCTGCTTCCAAACACCTTAGAATTTCTTAGAATCATCATGATTAGAAAAGACCTTCAAGATCATCCAGTCCAACTGTAAACCCTTGCCTGCTAAATCATATTCCTAAGTGTCTCATCTACACATTTACTGAACACTGTCAGGGACAGTGACTCCACCATTTCCYYGGGCAGCCTGTTCCAATGTCTGACTACTCTTTCTGTATAGAAATTTTGCAACTTCCAACCTGAACGTCCCCTGTGAAACTTGAGGCCGTTTCCTCTTGCCCTATCCATAGTTATTCTGGAGAAGAGATCCGCCCACATCTTACTCCAATCTCCTTTCTGGTAGTTTGTAGAGAGCAATCATGTCTCCTCTGAGCCTCCTCTTCACTAGACTAAACAACCCAAGCTCCCTTAGCTGCRCCTCATAAGATCTGTGCTCCAGGCCCTTCACCAGCTTCATTGCCCTTTCCAACCACACGCCTCTCTGCTCCCCTTGGCTCCCTCCTCAAGGTCATGCTCCCCACACTCCACTGTTTTCCCTCTCSTTAGGCCTACTCTCTTGGATCTGGCCTTCATCACTTCTGGCTCCACTCCCACAACAGCTTGTTTTTCTCGTGCCTTGAAATGGCTTCAAGAAGAGGCCATTGCTTCAAGAATGGAGCCATTGCTCCATAGTCTTCCCATAGCTTGAAGTGAGGTTGCCTGGCCTATAKTCATCTAGATTCTCCCATTTATCCTTACAGACTACAAGTATGAAATTAACTTTCTTCCAGTCAACAGTAACCTCCCTTGATCATCATGACTTTTGAAAGATGACAGATTGTAGCCTTGCAATGACATTCACCATCTCCCTCAGCAATGCCAAACGCAYCTTGTCCGGTTCTATGAACTCATTTATGTCCAGCTGGTTCACGTGATCCCTACCTCCATCATCTAATGCAAGTCCTATTTCCTTTCAACACACCGGTAGGCTCAGTTACCCGGGGGGCCAGAGGGAAAACATTAGCAGTAAAAGCYGAGGCACAGAATGCATCAAGTACCTTCACTTTTTCCTGTCCTTCATCATTACAGTCCCTGTCCCACTGAGGAGTGAGCTCATATTTTATTTCCTTTGACTTTCTTCTGCTGCTAATGTATTTATAGCAGTCCTTCCCGTTGTCTTTCACATCCCTTGCTGAGCTTGATCTTCCAAGCTCTAATTCTGCACTCACAGACACTGTCTCTATATTCCTACTGGGCAGACCAKCCCTGCTTCTTCCTTCTACGGATTTCTTCTGTGCATTTGAGCTCAGTGAGGAATTCTGTGTTCATCTATGCTGATTTTGTGTCATGGTTGCTCAGCTTCCTATCCACCATTCTTGTGGACTTTATAATAGGGGACTATTCTTGTGCTTTAAGAATTCTTGAAGACTGTTTTTGCAAACCAAGACTAAATGTTTTCTAGTCTGCTTAAGTGATCTGAGGTTTTATTTGCTTCTTCAGATGCAGTTTAGAAACTGTGAAGCCTGATTTCTATTGGTTAGTCATTTCCATTGTTGAGGATTAATCTCCCCAATACCAAAAAACCCTTTTCAAAGAACTTCCTCTTGCTATTTAAGCTTGGTAATATATTTAAATTACCTCTGCATCAAAATCACACTTCAAGCCAAGAAGTAATTGATTCCGAAATGCTTCTTTCTGAACTCAGTAGAMATTTTGTAGTATTTCTCCAAGTTTAGCATATATAAATAAGGCCCAATTCGTTGCCACCGTAATTACTATCATATATCCATCTCTTGTGGAAGAACTCTTTTGTTCTTCAGTAAGCAACTTTTTGTTATTAGATTGTTTGAATTTAAGCAATAGCACTACATAATGCATTTTTATTTGCACATAACTCCCCAAAAAATTCAAGAACATGCAGCTTTTCTGAACTGGATTTAAATCATCATCAGTCATTCAATAAACTATAACAGAAGCTCCCCTTCCTGCACGTTTTTACAAACACTGCTGCATGTGATCATGACAGAAGCCTATGGAGGCCAAAAGGCATCTCTCCAAGAAAAGTCAATTGTAGAATTGTCCATACAGGAAGGATATATACTTTAAAAGTCAAGACTGTGTTCAGAGTTTTCAATCTCTTCTATAATTTTATTTTTTTAYAATACTGTAGCCTTCACAACAATTGCATGCCGTCTTTAAAATGTGTTTTGATGTACTGTTCAAGTAATTACAGCAACTAATTTTWGCAATTTACTCATATATATGTTTATATTTCTCAGTATTCCCCCCTGTTYCTTTGCTCATTTTTACCCCTCCTTTTTGTTTCTTTTTTCAGTACAATCCAGCCCAAAGAGATTCTTCTTTCCATACACCCACAATTTTGTTTTGAACTGCTCAAAAATCCAGTTGGCTGAGAAGCAAGCCTGTATGTCCTATCCTGTAATYGCTTGATACAGACAGACCACTCTGGCTAATCCACAAAGTTTCCTGCCTCCCTAAATTATCAATATCCAAAGCACAGACAGTTAGACGTGGTTTGCAATTGCTTCAACACAGGTAGATGTTAAAATGTCCAAGCCTGTGTTTRTTTTGCAGATAGGCAAAACTAGAGGGCAATGCAGTTCAAGACTAGTTAGTCTGAAGCCTTTCAAAAGCCTCCCCCTGGTTTAAAGTAATTCTGGATAATCTTAATATAATACAAGTCAGGGCACATGCAGTAATTCTCCTCTAACCCAATTACCATGTCACTTCAGGGCACATGTACAGTCTTGTTCACACAAGGAAATGAAAAGCAAATCATTTATCATTCTTAATTCTTCATGACTATATTATCACAACTTGGGATTGTAACTATATATGCTTTACTCAGTTCCCTTTGGCATTTTGATTTAGCACAACAGCTTGTTTCTAACTGACACTAATCAATCCAGTAACACTTACAGCTTAGTGTAAGTTCACAAAATTACAGAAATAATGTTAAATAATTTAATACAAGTCATCCAGACTTGAAGAATGCTTTTCAAAAAGTAACATTTGTATATTCTGTTTATGTATTCTATTCRAAAGATATGTCTCTTTGGATTAGATGATATCTAACTGCTTCGTAGGTAAGCTACCCAAAGGCACAGTCCTTGCCATACTAAAGAAGGAAGTCTTCTCTGTTCCCAGGCGGCTCTATTTTGTTTTAGTGCATATGGGTGTTTGCCTGCGCTAATCAGTCATTTTGTGAACAAYTGTTCAATCTAGTCAGGCTCCCTTAAAGAACTAATTACATAGGTTGATTGTTTTGACTGTGAACATTTTTATCGTCAACTCTGATGTGGTTTGTCCTCGGTGTCTGGACACTGCACGTTCTCACAGACGCATTGCATCTTCTGAGAACAGCGAGGCTAGAAAACAGACAATGCGAAGGCAGTGAAATAGCGGGTCAGACACTACCTGATCCAGGAATGGAGCCRGTAGAGCTCATTCAGCTCCAAATGCTCAGAGAGAACCTAAGATTCCTATGCCAGAGAATCTGCAGGAAAAAAAAAAAAAGTGCCGTGGGACCATGTAACTGAACTTTATGTCCTAACATACCCAGGGTACAGGGAAACCAATTAAGTTTCTATACATGACCTTGCTATTGGAATTTTCAGGAGGCTGAACTTGCAGTCACAGTCRTCTTCTAGAGATGCTTGTTAGTATATATCTCCATGCACATAGGCATGCTTATCTATGTGATAAAAAATAAAAATACATGAAAAAGGGAACAAGTGTTTAAAAAGTATTTTTAAAAGTATCATTTTTCAATCAGGGCAGAGATTTAGAAAGCACTCACTAGCATGCTCTACTCCTGTTGAAAAAAGTGGCCTAAGTCTGCTTGTATTAAAATTGGTAGCACTAGTCTCCCAGAGAAAATGGTTAGGTCAACAGCTTAGTGATTTAAAAACCCTACCCATCGGCATGACAGGAACTATGACCAGTAACAAGGATGAGTTCCTCTAAAAGAAGAAGAAGAAAAATCTTTCCAGACAAACCTGACTACTGTTTTGAAAAAGATTACAAGGTTATCAGGTGAGGGGAATATAGCAAATTGAATATAATGGAATCCAGGCAAAGAATATGATACACTGCAATGCAAACATATTACATGAAAGAATTAATTCAGATAAGCTTTAATATAGATGTTGAAATATGGAAAGTCAACAAAAAGACTATGGACCAAAAGTAATATTAGAGTGAGGAATTGCCTGGACGCCTTAGTTCTTCCAATATTTTCTAAACTTTTCCAGCACAGCCTGAGATCTTTAGAATTTGCTTAAAGACAGAATTAAAGAAAATGAAAGAGAAAGGGGGAAAGGTGAAAGAGCAAGATCCAGAATCAACACAGTATATCTAACTCACAAGAAAATTAAGTGGCACCCAGAGTCTATAAAGCTGTATGAAGATTTGTCTGTTATTTATATCATTCTGTTCCTTGTCTCTTTAGTTTGTGTCCTTCAACTGGAACATCTCGTCTTTTAGATAGTATTGTCTTCGGGACATGGCTTGTAATTTTGCTCTGTGCTTTATTCAATGCTTAACAATTTAGGTCCCCAAATGGCTCACATTCCTCATGGTATTACTTCAATATAAATGTTAAACAACAATATTATTGCCATGCTATATAGTTGATCCACATCAAGGGATTTGGAGTTGATTCATTCATCATTGTCAACCAGGCAGTTTAAATTCCACTCGAGTTCATAAGCAACAACCTAAGAATAATGCAATCACTTTTTAAGGGTAGAGAGAGAAAAGGAGTCCTGGGGACAATTTGAAGTGAAGGAAGTTAATTCAGCTGAAGCCAAACTGGAGTTCAACAACTTCATGCACGTTTCTCTATTTTCTGAAACAGTGGGGTAATCTGCAACTGTGAGACTTGTCTGCAGGATCCTCCTCAAGCTGCTTTAGGGAAATGTGGCTGGCATTTCCAGGAGTCAAGCACATCACGGTCCCCAGGGCCTATTGCCATGTGCCTCTGTAGTGAGTCCATTGGCACTGGACTGATTTTAGGCAGACAAGATTAAGATTAGGCTCATTCCCAAAAGAGACTCAGTATTGCTTGACACACAAATCAGTGACATCTTGTAGGTATCTGCACTTGTAGACATTAAGTGTTGGATTTTGGATCCTTTACAGAAGGCTCCCGAGAACTGTCTGCGTTGTAATTCAGCAACAGCCGACAAGCCCAACATGGCAGCAGAAGCATTGCTTTGCCAGAGAGGATTCCACGAGACATCTAATTTGTGGATATCTGCCTGAGGAAAAACACATCAAGCTGTACTGTGGACTCCTTGGTTCCTCTGCCATCCTTCAGACTAAGAGTGAAGGACTAGATAGGAGACTTCCTGGAGACCAGAGACTTCYATCTTTGAACCTCCTTTCTGCATTCACTGTAAAGTTTCCATGCTTTTCTGCAAAATTTCACTGTGCTTTTGCACCCTGCAAATTTCTTCTGCTTGCTTTTACCACTTCCAACTCAAGCAATCCTTCAGGRAGCCCTTCTACTTTACCAGCCATCATTCTTTTGTCTGAAGTGGCATGTCTACCATCAAACTCAAAATAATCAGATAGCATTAGCCTCCAACAGAGCCACCAGACCTGAAAATTAATTACAGGTTACAGCTATTCTGAAGCAGGGGCACAGATCTTGATATGTCTCCAACTGATCCAGGTCAGAACAAAGTTTCACAGAAGGTCTCTTCCATGTATACATATTCATCATGGTGCTGAACTAATTAAATGCAAACCTCATTATGTATTACCCAATGACAAACACCACAGTGAAACTCAATTCCTCTTCTTAACAGTATATTCCAAAGGGGTATCACAGAAAAGCAGATTAGGAAAACGTTTTCTTTGGCTACAGATCGGAGGAGTATCTTAGTACTCCCATGAATTCAGGAAAACTGAATGGTATGATGGTAAGAGGAAGGTAAGATGAGGGGAAAGG
>PTEX01000038.1:4443392-4473975 GCA_003342815.1 Eudromia elegans | reverse complement strand
TCTGTGTCTTGGGGGGTATTCTGTTTGTTTTGTGAAATACATTAGCATTCTTTATAATGAAAGGCATGACAAACAGAAATCAAAATACTTGGAATTAGGATGTTGTTTTTCCAAGTCATTTTGATAGTATTTTATTTAAAAAGGGATAATTTTAGAAAAGGTACCTTTAAAAGCAGGGGTGGAAATGGCATGTTTCCTCTGTATTATTGAGGAAAAAAAAAAAAAAAAAGGATCTGATGGAGGAAAGGGCTTTTGCCTCAAACAAACAAATAAAAATCCCTAAACAACAAACAAAACCTACTCCTCTGTCTGCAATCTGTTTCTCTCTTTCAACACTCCTTTCCATTTTAACTAACAGTCAAGGGGTCAACAAGCATTSCCCAAATAAAAATATTTCCTTTTATTTCTAATTGCTGTTCCTGCTCCCCAGTAGCCCTCACTGAGGAAAGTGCAGCGGCTAAAGCACTCAGCAGTATGTGAACTCTTGCATCTTTCACATTGCGTGACTGGGTACCCAAGGGCAGGAAGGGAACCCTCTTCAACGCCTCTAACAAATGCACTCAACTCAAAAGAGAGACAGCGCTGTTGTCAATGGCCTCTGCAATCAGCTTGCCAGTGATGGGGGCACAGGAAGAAGAGAAGGACGAGGAGGGAGCAGGAGCCCGCGTGACACACAACTGTTCCACAGCTCAGTGTCACAAGGAACGTGACTGCGCTTTGTTTACTRATGAAGGTGTCAGATGCTTTTTTGATGCTCGGAATTTTTCACGTGCACTACAGTGATCAGATTGCTTGTCATCCTGCCAGTGAGGAGCTTGCTGAGGGGTGGAGAGTTGAGGATTTTTTTATTTTATTTTTGCCCATTTGGCAGATTACGTGAACCTTTTGTTTTCTGTCTCCATGCAAGACAGCCAGCGGGATCGGGACACACCTTCTTTCCCCATTGCGAGAACTGAACTGGTCCAGTCTTCCTCCTGAGGCACACATTCAGGCCAGRCTTTCAATCTCACTGGTTGATGAGAGGAGAGCAGCTGTTTTTAGAYACTTAATTCCCAGTATCTGAATGGAAAGGGGAATGCTTCCTTAGAGTGATTCCCTGCAAAAATCCTGACAACTATTTTCTATACTCCTCTCACTGACATCTGCACCAAGGTAAAAGCCCAAAGAGCTTTTTATTTCCCCCAAATTTTTTTCTTATTTTTTTTCTCCTTTTCCTACATCCCCGTGGATTTTTGGTCTTCAGGCTTTTAGGACCAATATTTCTGTGGAAAGGTTTATATAGTGCTACCATATGGGCTACTGGTCTTTAGCTGCTACCATTAGAATTARTGTGAAACACACTTCCACACATCCCATTCAAGGGGGATTTTTCCTTCTTGAAAAATTGCTTACATTAACTAACTTGAAAGCTGTATCAACAATGTTCTGCTGTTTTAATAATAACTAGACTGTAGAAATGAATGCAAGATCTAGGCAATAACTGAAGTTGTAAAACTATGTACCAATATTATAGGAATTATTGACACTAACTTTTCATTAAGCACTTCATCTCACTCATAAAACATGCTAGACCACTTTTTTAAAAAAAGCCTTGAAAAGGTTTTGCTAGCAAGAAAATTGTTTATTTTTCTTTCTTRTCTATTTGTTTTTGTTTTGCCTTGTTGTCTTCTCTTTGAAGATTCAGTAAACACAGAGGAATGAGGATTTTCATTTTTTTCCCCTCTCCAAACACTCCCATTTTACTCTTGCTTCAGACACTGTYCCTCACCGTGATCATGGTAAAACGCAGATGAAAACAGCAGGACAAACCTGAGTGCTRCAACACCGACGGGAAGCCTTAACTGCCCTCCATCCACAGCAGCGTCCCYGGCGACGCTGTCATTTTCTTTTGACTGACGTGTGCCATCATGCGGCCAAACTCAGCAACACTCTAACACCCCAAACCTCACTGAGGTCTGCTCCGCAATTTTAAATATAGGATGAAAATGAGATAGAAAACGACCTGATTGCAAAAATGCATTCATTCAGGCYTCTCTCTCCAGCAGGACTCCAAGATTCCCCTAGTGACACTGCCTTTTCTCATCCTGAATGGCTGCCAGCAAACCGAGCAAGGGTTACAATCTCTGCACCTCGGTAAGTATATTGCTGCCACAAAAATAAAACCCTAATACGTCTCCAGAAAGTTCTGCATTTCTAGTAGATGCCATAATATCCTTGCAAATCAGAGAAGAGCTCAATCCTGCTTTGCAGCTGCGGAGAAGGTGCTGACTGACCACCCCACCAAATGAATCAAGCTGATGAGCTGTCTGGAGCAAACTGCCTCCAGCCCRACACAGAGCGGTCACCTTTACACATAACAGCACAAGAAAATTACAATTTCAAAAACATTCAGACACTTATACTAAAATAGCTAATCCAGTCGTTTTCCTGACTGTGGCTTAACACAATTTCATGCCCTCGCAGCCTTGCTGAGCGGCATTTTCTGCTCCTTTCTCTTCATGAGGCTAAGGTGAGTGATTAGAGCGGGCTGGCCCCAACATCGCCGGCTGGACTGCATGGCCCTTAAAGCCACCGTGCTGGCTATTACCAAAAAGCCATCGGCACACGTCAGTCCTGGCGCAGGCGTCGCAGCCCAGACCGGCCTCATCACAAACGCAGAGCACGCTGTGGTGCAGGGATGAGTCACTGCAGAGTCACCTCTGCTTAGWCCGTGTATATAAATACTGGAGGCGGTAAAATAAGGCTTGTACTGGAGAATAGAATGAAATATAAACAGCCTATCATCCTCTCCAGAATGAAGGACCTGGGCTCCAGCTTAACTCAGGCTTTTATTCATAGAGCTTGAAGCCAGACAAGACCATTATAATCATCTTCATTGACCTCCTGTACACAACAGGCCACTAAATTTTATCCTGTTAGCATAAAATAAGTCCAATAACTTTTGTACAACTAAAGCTTGTCTTTCAAAAAGGGATCAAGTCTTGCTCGGAAAACAACAGCAACTAAGAGTCCAAACTTTTCTTGGGAGTTTCTCTCAGTGATGATCACATATTTTTAAAACTTTGTCTTATTATCACATTTATGTTTGGCATCAGTTTCCAGCCACTCATTTCCTGCGTCCTTCTGTATTAATTTGAAGAGCCCTTTTCTACTCAGTATTTTCTTTCCTAAAAGGCACTTAAACATTGCAATCACATCATCTGGGAGTCATCTCCTTGACAGCTACACACATTGAAATCTTCTTGCAATTCTGCTAGAAGTCTTCTCCAGTATAAGTCTTGGGGGCTTGTCATTTTCACCTGCCATAATTTTGAACATCAGATCATAAAAATCAGAAACAGTAAAATTCTTTTTTTTTTTTTTTTTTCCCTCTCCTCCCACCACTCCTATGTCTTAATTCCACCCCGCAGCAGCCCAGGTCTCAGCAGCCATTTTTGACACAATCTTGCATTGAAGGTTTGAGATCTTTGTCCTCCTAAAATACCTAAGTTGTTTTCTGTTTGTGGAGATTCAGTTCCCTGTTACTACCTGTCTCTGTTTCCAAATCTGTTCTTCTTTAGAGATGACCGAATCAAAATTTGTATTGTTTGAATGTGAACTTTATGTGAATGGGCTCCAGCCAGTAAGTGATGTGGATCTGAAAACCTGTCACTGTTCTCCGCGTTATTTATCACACTGTTTTTGTCGCATCTTCAGTTTTGCTGTTGCTGGCTTTTGTTCATTTTTTATTCAGCCATAGGTGTGTATTTATTCCAATAGGATGAGGATGCCAAATATCATTCACAGAATATGGACCTTTAAGATTCATCAGTTAGGAATGCCACTTTTTATTCAGCAAAAACTGACAATTATTTACCCATCTGGCAAATACCTAATATATAAAGACACGTTTGACCAACCTGATAGATTGCTACCTCTTTCAACAACTGTAACATTACATCAGACTCATCAAAGTCTGTTATAGCTTTCTCCATAAATAAATAATCACATTTCCTGGCATTTAATTTTACCTAAACCTATCACTTCATTATAAACCAACTCTGCATCATTTCCTCAATGATGAGTCTGAGATAGACATCATGATAGCAGGTATTGTCCATATCACCAAAATTGTCTTAAAATATATTGCCAAAATACTAGCCCTCTTAGAGAGTTCTGGATTTTTTCCAATATTCCAATACAAAAAGAATGAAGAAACACAAAGTTATTTAACTCTTTTGTATCCTTGATAAAACTTACCTTAAATCAGCAAGCCTAGCTGTTAACTTCCAAAAGGTTTTGTTCAACAAACTTCTCAAAATTACCAGTAGATTAAAAAGTATGTGAGATGAATGTATCATTTTACTTTTTTCTCAGTGCCAAGTAGTATTTGTTGAATATACCTGCCATTTTTGAATCAGTTATTGAAAGTTTTCCCTACTCATAGGCTTCTACTGCTTCCATAATTTTGCTTTCAATATTCTCTAAAATTTTTGTGGACATTAACTTCCAAATATACTGTTGCAAGTCAGGGATTTTTTTAATTGGAGAAAAACCAAGTTTTTCCAATCTTCTGCACTCCAATTATCCTGAACTTTCAGAAGTTAACCTTTGATGGTTTGATGTTACCAAATAGCTCCCTTTTTCCTTTCTAAATTTCTGTAGGTAATTTAGGTAATTCCATAGGTAGTGCCTATTTGTTCACTTTCTTCTAGGCTAAAGACTAATACCTCTTAAAATATCATGCTAAAGTAGGAACGGCAGTTACTGTCTCCTGAGTGCAACAGATAGCACGTAAGAGAAAATTGTAACTTACAGCATTTTTGAAATTCTAAAAATGTATTTCTCCTGGCTACATGACACATTCAGTATGTGACACTCAAGTTGAAGCTGCACATAAACTACCTGCACCGCAGAAAGATGCTKAGACAATCACTTACAGTGTTTTGTATGACTTAGTAACCTAAGAGATAATATATTCTTCCCCACTTCAAGCTCTGTTAGTTAGAATACACTGAATATGCATTCAAGATAGCACACTTTCACCTTGCCAACCACACTACAAGTATAATGACCTCATAACATTTCYGAACAAGTCATAGCCAGTCATTTTAACATGCTATTGCACCTATCAATCAGATTCAAAATTCCACTCATTTCACATCATCTGGATGCCAAACTATGGATGTGTAAAATACACCTAAATAAATACAGCGGTCCATAACTTTAGCTAAACCCAAACTACAGTCAGGTCCAAACAAAGTGTGCAATATTCAGACATTTGAAGGTGCTCTAAGTTATATTTGATAATTTGGATTTTCCTACTSCCTGGGGTTCCAACTCTTACCGAGACCTAGTGAAACAAAACAGCCAGTTGGACTCCAATGTCTCAGATTTCCTCCACCTCCCAAAAACCTTCARCCAGTCAGGCAGGTAGCCTTTACAACCTCCTCCCATCTCCAAAGTAACTATCAACAGCTGAGGACAGTGCCTATGCCAACAAAACAGAGAATTTCTCCCCTCTAGCATGAAAGCCCTTCCTTTCATACACAAAGAATAAAATTTTACACAATATTTACACAAACCTATGACCAGAAAAAGCTATGAGGTGTACAGCACAGACTATCAAACACAGTCTATTAAAAGAAAGTTAGAAAGAAAGTTAAAAGAAAGCGAGAACCAGAGACACTAAATCCCAGAGGTGTAGGCTCCTGTCTTCCTAATGAAAAATCTCAGCAGTTGAAGTGGTGCATGGTAAGCAAACTGCATCTGATCAGTGAAAACCAAGTCACTTTGTAAAATGTTGACTTGCTACACCAAATTCCTTGCAAAAACAATTTGTAATTTGATATTGTTCCCCAAGACCTGATGCAATATGATACTCGAGATAAACTAACAARTTGCTGAAAACTGGCACTAATTGTAAGTGCCAGAATATTATTTTCATGAAGAATACTTCAGGAAAGGGATAATAACAATTCATTCTGCAGATCAAGTAAAAAAAAAAAAAAAAAGTAACTACAGCCCTTGAGTTACCAGCTGTAGACTTAAAAATAAATAAATAAATCACATGTGTTTCAAGGAGGAGCTGGAGTCTCAAACACCAATTCTCATTCAGAAGCACCTTGGACAACATGAGTAAAATTCTCCTAACTTTAGGTTTACGTTACCCTAAATATTTCCCATTGATTCCTTTAGCATTACCTTCAAATGACTCAAGTTGTTTGATCCAAMCCCAAATTTAAGGGATGTTTAAGTGCTATGGTGAAAACAGGACAGAACTGAACTGATGCAGTCACCATCCCACTCACCTATGGCAGAAAGAATAACATTGAGCATTTGTTTAATTTCTCTYCTGAGTAAAGATGCTGTTCTAACCTGAGGTTTAATAGATTCATGCTTTAAAAACCTCTAAAACCTCAGCGCGAGGAACAAAAACCTCAGTGTGAGAAACAGAAAAGCCAGGAAAATAGCCAGGAGTATTATATTGTGTTTGCTGTAGCACTGAATATGATCTCCCATCACAGACACGACCAATCAGTTCCTGCTGCTATTGATACATAATCACAAAAAGAAAACAACCTTTTAGCCAGAAAAGTCCAATACAAGGAAGACTCATTCTGTCTTAATTGAATCAACATACTGGAAAGTTGTGAACTTTTTTAGCATGAGGGGAAAAAAAAAAAGCTTTTCATTTCTATTTAGTTTCAGCATAACAGTTTACAATATTTGCACAATATATCCAATTTTTAGTGTGATTTTTACCCAGGAACTATCCTGTATTTGTCATCTGTCACAAGTCATTTAGCTCAGACAGGATGATAATAAYAGGAGGAAGATGCAGAGAAAAAGAATGCTTACAAGTCATCATGTTGACAGTGAAGGACAGAATACATGTTATTTTGTTCCATTTTACTATAAGATAGTTCTCCAGACTGTAAGTGCTTGTGAGCTTTAGGATACTTCTGTGCACTTTTCTTAAAGATAGGAAAGATGTCACCATGATCATTCGCAGACCTTGTTCCCCTCAAGTTTATACCAAATAAAGCTATACCTGATCGGTGACACCTGATCAAGCTTATTCATTATAATAATACACAGACTTTTCCAGGCTCTACAATATAGTCTTGTAAATATATACATTTCAAACTTTTATATACAAAAATTCAGTGCTTAATCTGATTGATGGTGAAGTAATAAAACTTGAGAGCAGTKAATCATGAATGAGAAGTTTCCAAGAATAGAAATCTCTCTTTTCCTCTTCCTTAGTTAATTTTTATCTTTACAGCCACTGTCTAAGCAATCAATAAAAGGCTTTTACGTATCTTTTAATGTCTTGCTTCAAAGTTTATAGCTTATATTGTCTCCCAGTATGCTGTTGTCTGTGTTATTGTCATAATCTACTTTGCTTTAGTAGATGGCAATTTATCCTTTAATACCTTTTGTGGGAAGAATTGATAAAACTGATGAACTACCTATTAGCTAATGTTCTTTTATTACCGAATTCTTTGGAGTGACATGGAAATGCTATATAACATGTGAAAAAGCTGCTAACTCTGGTAAATGCCCTGTAACTATCAGCAGGGTGTGGATGCTGAAATTCTAATTGAAGTAAGAAGAGCAAACGCCTAGAAATCCAAGGAGACAAAAGCAATCCCATTTCTAGCYGAGCCAGCAAGCAATGTTTGATTTACCTCTCCAGGTCTACCACTATAATCTCGTGTCTCATTAGGGACTGCATGCAGGAACATGCTTCTGTGCTGGGAGAGAAGCATTGCCCTACTATCAGAACTGCCATATCAGCCCCATTCYTTTACCTTTGAGGATAGTCACCACCAGAAATTCTTAGTCGTAGACTACAATTTCCATGATAAGGATCAACTTTTACATGCAAATTTACTTTTTAGTTCTCCTTTCCCTCCYTGATTATCAACAATATTTTAAAACTACTTCAGTTGAGAATACAGTTGCTTTTACTTTTGTAAGGCTATTCAGATATTGGTTTTGGTCATAGAAATTGGCCAGTTGTACAGGTTACTTACCTTAGAGAAAGCATTTAGAGGTATAGGTAAGAGCTATCCTATATGAGTTCCTTAAGTTCTCAGAGTCAGTCACATCTGACATCCCATTTGTCATCCTGAAATCCTGAGACTARAAGATAAATGGGCCTCAAAGTTGAAGGGAGTCCTTCAGACAAATCATTTAAAAAGTAATAAGTTAATAAAGCATGGGGACACTTATGCAGAATAGTCATCAGGCTCACGTGCTGGGATTTTGCTCAGACGTCTTTAAATAACTTCCTAGATAAAGAAGAGAATTTAATTTTCCTGATAAAATTAGACCAATTAATCAGGTAGTAYAGCAAAGGATGTATAAGAGGAAAACCAGCTAAGTTATGATAAAGAATTTATTAGCAAGAAGAGTTCTCCTTAGATTTCCTCGGGAAATGAAGGACAAGCCAATAGTAAAATATTTTAAAGCTCATTGTGGGCTTTTGGAGCACTGGTGAAATGTGCACCATCTATCAAGATTATTAAGATGAAACTATTAACCCTCTGACAGTTTAATAACCATTCTTTATGTTATAATAACACAGGGTCCCTTTGGGATCAGAGTTCCAATTTTRGAGGCAGTGTCCATCATTTGTCAAGGAAATTGAACCTTTGTGTTGAGCAAAGCAGCAACAGCACTAGCCTCCCCCACTGTTTCCTCCCCTAACTACATAGTCTGCAGCTTCAGGACCAGGCTTCTCTCTCTTTTTACAGGAAAAGGCCTGTAAACAGAGTCATTTGGTCTGCACACTGCTTGTGGGATCACAAATCACTGAGCTATAAGAACTAAAGAGAACAGAGGGTCAATGAAGTTTGGTCTCATAACCTGAACACTCCTGCAGCTCATAAGGCTTTAGACCTTTTATAGCACTGACATGTTATGGTAGCAGCAGATAAACACCAAATCCCAGACAACTTATACCAGTTACTCTTCCTTTCAGTTATGAAGTGACCAGCACAGCATGCAAAATAACACCTTCATGTAGCAGCCAGAGAGAGAATATTCATGCCCCCTGGCACACGCTTTGTGACAAGAGTCAATAAGAGAAATTAGGGCTATTAATACTCATGTTAYGCATGGCTAGTGGCACAAATACTTGAGTACCCGTTCCATCAGGTTTAACATTCACACACTCACTGGAACACARTGACACTGGAATTCACAGGAAAGCACTTTACTTTTTAAACCTTCATTTAGTGCTGAGCATTGAATTGCAATGCTACTTATGAAGGAAGCCCTACGCACTTGATATTCTAATGCAAGCTGTGCATTGCTATGACCTGGGCAGGAATCTGCCTGCTTTTTTCCCCTCCGCATGATTCTCCCACTGTCCACTTCCAAAAACCTTACTTTCCTTGAGCTACCACTCAATTAAAACKATGACCAAGGGCAACACGAAGTAGGGTAACACAGGTAAGGACCTTAAACAGTTTCCTGTGACTAAGAATGCAGTCAGCTACCTGTTAATATTCTTTACAGGTTTGTAATTGATGTCTTATGCAATGATGTTTCACTCAACAAGCAGGTAAACTATCTTCAATCTCAATATTTTTTCTAAACTTAAAACCTCTTTAGGTTGCATCACTGTAACCTTCCATCTTACTGTTTTCACACCCTTATTTAACATAAACGTCTCCAAATATCAATGTTTCAAGCCACTACTGCTATGTAGCACAGGCAGGGATGGTCTGCTTAGTTAACATCTTATTGTGGGACTGAAGTCCTCCTAATTCATTGCTAGGTACTTTCCCACAGATCGACATGGCCTTGGGCAAAACACAAAGGAAATCTTAAAATAAAGAGCAAGATCTGGTGAATTACCTGAAAACATTCCGAGACCAACACTGTAATTTGAAAAAAATCTTTCTGTTAACTAATTCTGTTTTGAGCTTTGTCTTTTACCTCATAATACATTGAAAAGACAAACATAAATKCTCTTGAACACAATGAAACTGTTTTGTATGAGTAATACACTGAATAYTTCAAAAGTATCAAAGTTATTAAAAAGAATTCTTAAAATATTTTTCATCCTCAGGTCAGCTAAGAACATATACTGAAATACATTCTCAGTTCTTAAAGGCTGACCTAGCAATCTGAGTACCAAGAGTTGAGGTTGAGGGCCACAGAAACTTCTTACTTTGGAACTCAGCTTTAAGGAATGGTTGCCATAGATTTGAGTGTTTGGTCTCTAGAGTGTTTGAAGGTTAACGATCAGGTTATGCTTGCTTCTTCACCTATATTTTTATTTCATTTAAAGACCTCCTGGAGATTCCTCCAATTCAGAAATAGTCCTGAGTGGGTGCAGAAGGTGTGAATTGTACCACTGTGGAGATAAGTATAAATTAACATTCACACAAACACAAGTGAAGAACTCTTCAATTACGTTAAMTTTAACAGTCTATTCTAAGAAGTAATCTGCACTTCATGGTTCAAGATACATATGAAGAGAGGCCTAGAGGTGCCAGAGAAACCTAGCTCTCACATGTACAGACTCCCTAAACCCTGATGTAAAAGGGCTGCCTGGAGTGTACTCCAGTTACAGAACCTCAATGCTGTATCATGGTCCAGGTCTGCTATAAGACTACTAACGTTCGGTAGCTTATCACATCACTAATAGAGCAAAATTATGCAAAACAATACCATTTCACTTATTGAATACTCCTAAAACCAACTACAAAAAAAAAAAAAAAACCCAAAAAAAAACCACACGCCACCACACACACAAAATCCCACGATACATCTTTAAGTCCTAAGCCGGCCTGTTTGACTGCCAGTGGGTTACTGGTAACTGGGCAGCATCCAGCCATCCACCAGACACAGAATGGAGAACACAAGAACTGGAGTACGCGAAAGGGGCGAGAGGGGCACAGCCTCCCAAGGCACTCTCCAGTGCAGTCACAGCTAAGACAGCGCAGTCCTGAAAAGCTGAGCGGACTGCCTGGAGAAGGAACGACAGGAGTGAGAAGGAAAAGAGCCTCATTTCTGTAACAAGTGATAAGCAGGAAGGCTTTCTTGAATGCAACAAACCAGTCAAAAGTTCACCAGAATCAAAGGTTTGAGATTTGGTAACTTGGTTTTTTCCACCCTCCTCCCCACCCCCCAACTCTCCCTACTACACAGCAGAGAGTAAAGAGAGTGTTTTTCCCTAACATTTCTCTATCTGGCTTTCTGCTACAGTCTGCAATACACCGCGTGTATACATCCTGGGATGTGGAAAAATATCTACTTCTTTTTTAAACCTCACAAATACTGTATGTAGTTCAGAGAAAGAATAAGAGTCAAACAGAATACAAGAGGCAGAGATCAGAAATTATCACCATGAAAAGAACCAAAATTATCCCGATTTTACAAAATAATGTTTTGCAGCAAAGTATTTCATTTCCTATGGAAACTTTCAAATAGCCTAAAGGCATTCTTTGACCAGCTGTACAATATATCAGCTAAATGTCTTCTGCGCGAAAAGACTCTCACAACAGAGGCACCTGCAGGATGTAACAACACCCTTCTATTTCATATATTTGTTCAAGGCAACCATGCAGTTCTACTGGCTCATCATTTACATTCACAATGGACAGCTGGCACCATCTAAATGAAACATTCAACTTGTTTGTGCTATCATCTAAAAAAAAAAACAAAAAACACATAAAAACCAACAAGAAATGAAAGGCATGTCTTCAAAAGTTCTTCCACATTCTGAAACGTTTAATTGCACTTTCAGCTGCCAACCAATCAAAATTTGCTGGTTTTCATGTATGATGWGCACTAGAGAACAAAAAAAATAAAGCTTTGTAATCCCCCAAAATAGTGACAAACCAACTTGCCAAATCAGGGAGTTTSGAGAAGGAAGTATAATTATTGCAAGTGCCTGCTTCATTAACAGACCACAATCCAGCAGAAAAGTTAACCATATGTTGCACTTTAATAAGGAAACAGAGGAGGGAACAAAACAGAAACTACGGAACTACAGCCTTGTAGTTAAGCCTTCTAGAAACATATGCAACTGCCAAATTCCACAGGCTAAAATCCTACCTTTGTTTATGTTAGCAGAAATAYTTCCACTGATTTCAGATGAAGCTGATGCCTTGTCACAATCCGGGTCTAGCTCTGGTGTCCAGCCTGACAGTGGCTCAGCCTCCTTGAAGCCCTCTTCGGCTGTGGTTTTGCTTGCCTGCGAGCCATCATGTTAATAGCATCACTTTCATTGTCCTTGCTGGCACATTTCTTGGGTAGAGAATTTCTTTCTGCTCTCAGAGTGGCTTTGTGATTTAACTGCCTGTAGCCCTGCAAAACTCCCCCCAAGCTCCCACACTAGGGTCACTGCTGTTTGCCTCATCAGACTATAGCAGTGGGCAGCTGCTCTCCCAAGAAGGGGAGCCAGGTGCTTGGGCAATCAGCAAGAGCCCAAAAGGCAAAGAGCAGAGCAGGTCCCACACCAATAACCACAATCAGCTGAGAGTGGGGTTATCATGAGGCAAGACCATAGTGACCAGTCAGGTCCAAGTCAGGTCCAAGTCAGGCTGGAGAGTCAAGTAAGCAGAGCAAAGCTGGGATCAGCAAAAAGCATGGCTTTGCACAGGTACACCTACAACACAGTTCGGGCAAAGGCAAGAGCCAAAGCTGGACGCAGATCCCAGGCAAGATCCAGGAGGTCCCTGACAGTGCCTCTCCCAGCTCTCTCCACTTGGGGCTAACGCATGGTCACACATGTGCGCTGCATCAGAGCTGGCCTCCAGTGTAGGCAGCTAAGTCCTTAGCTTTGGGCCTGCTGGTGTGCTTAGGCCCTAATACATACCTTTGTATAGGGCTGTAGCTCAATTGCTTTCCTTTCAGAAAGCACCATCACAAAACCTAAACCAACACTCCTCTATCTTAGCAAATTTCAGCTCTAAATGGAATGGAATCTAGAATCTTTAAAATGCTGGAATCATTGTTGTGTTCTTGAATAGTTGACAATGGGGCAGCAGCACAGACTTCTCTAGGTGGCTTCCAAGGACAAATGTTTATTCCTGTATTAAATAAGGTGCTCTGTATGTAAGATGCAATCAGACTTGCTCAAACAAGAACAGAAAAAAAAATATGAACAGTTCTTATGTTGCTGAATTCACACTAGTCCTGCACACGCCGGAAAAAACTACTAGGTTTAAGGGCACATTTCTCAGCACTTTGTATTGTAGCAAGGTGCTCTGGTTAAGAAGAATTTCCTAGGGCAGTAACAGGGAAATTTCAGTCAAAGCACGGGGATTGATGTCAATGGCTGCAGTGCCCTTCTGACAAGTGTGAAATAGATGCAACCCATTCCCAACTGAGGTTAGCTAACTCAAAAATATTAACATGTTTGAATTAAGGTTTTGTGTGTAGAATGTAAGGGAAATACAACTTGAAAACTTTTGTGTGGCAGATAAATTCTAAAAAGGACTATTTGCAATTTACAGTGCAAACACTGATCCATTCGTCATGCCTACACATCATGTTGCCACTCTGTTATGAAAGAGTTACTATAAAAGGATACATTAGTTTGTCACTCCAAAAAATTCCTTCTTTACCTCTGTGTCAATAAAAAGAATGAGTCTTTTCCACAAGATATTGTGATGGAGATGCCACAGGAATATAAAAGATTGTGCAAACTTMACTGGTTAAATGAGCAATGCAGCCTTCATGCAGTACAGATGTTATCATTCTCTGTGATGGAGAGGGAACAGTGAAACAGCAAGAAATTTAACAGACTTGCCCAATGTTACATATTAACTTTGAGAAAAAAGGAGGAGAAAAATAACCTTTAAACCCACAAATCCCATAACTGCTTTTACAAGTTTATCTTCTGCACAACTGTGACGGTGCCTCTTGTGATCTGGATATTTATCCTTAAATAAATGGATGCAAGCTCCTTAGTGCAGGATGGACAATGAGCAATGGGTAATTTATTCACYGGATTTACTGCTTTGATGTTGCTGTTGTTTGGAGAGACATTTTATTAATTCTCTCTCTGTCAAGCACTATATATCACACCTATTTCAAAAACATATCATAACACATGACCTTCCTCAGAAATATCTGTAAGGCATTTATGCAGACATTTAATATTCTCCCTGCATGATTAGTAGCCTAAATCATGGCTGCAGGATGACTGTGCAGGACAAAGCACCTTTAAATAGATGGCCTAACAAAATCCACCRTCACTTTGAGCATGAACACAGGACACCATCAAACTAGTACTTGCCTAAGGGTTTCCAGTCCTTTTATTATTCTCCTTCTTTTTGCTCTAAGACTGTGAATGCAAAACTGAATCAAAGAGGAAAGGGAATCTACAYAAAAGAGTATTTGTGAATAGTGCTTGCTGTGTTCACCTTGCTTTGCGCATTATTACATGATAGCTCTTCAGTATACCACTGTTCAGATCATTATCTGAGCTTGCCTTGAATCTCAAACTTGGACCTAAGCTGTTCCTTTTTTAATACTGATCCCTTGATCCTTTCTTAATACTGATCCCTTGAACCATATATTTACCTCTCTGACCACATCATAAAAGTCTGCACAACACAACAAGTTTGGGAACATGAAGGAACAGGATTAAGTCTGGTGTTTGAGAATGGCTGTGGAAGACAAATCTAGATATGTGACTCTATCAGGAAAATAAAGGAAACTTCACAGGTTTTAAACTGATGATTTTTTAAGCCACTTTTGAATTTATGAAAAGCACATGCAGGAGATGTTTAATAGCTCAATGACAGCTAGACTTCTTTACTTTGAATTTCCAATGCAAGCATGGAATCCAGATCTGTTTTGTGCCGTGAAAAAAAATCCTCTTTTTCAATATAAACTAATACACTGAGAGCAGTGGAAATTTCTGTGGCTTCTTTTGCGTTTTATGACTACATTTGTCAGTGGGTAAACAGACATGCAGTTGCATTGAACCAGCAGTTTTTAATCAAGTAATGAAGACACAGTTTCTCAATATTGTGAAGAACTGCTAATTGTTACTGCCTTTCCCTCTGGTACTATTAACAAAAGGTTTAAACTATTTAAAACTTCTGGACAAGTGAATCTATTTTAAAAGCCACTTATTTAACACTGAAACATCTGGGAATGCTACCAGTGATAAACTCCTGTTGTTAAAATAAATACTGTATCCCGGTTTGCATTTATATTTATTTTCCACATAAACTGCTGAGGACTTGTTCAACAGTGGGAGTGTATCTGCCCAAAGCATTCTCTCATTTACACATTATCACTTGTTTAGTGTTATGCCTGGATATAAACAGACAAAAGAAAAAGCTGGATCAAAACTGCATGGATCTAACAGGAACACTCTTGACAGAACAGACTTTTTTTTTTTTTTAGCATATTCTCATATTGTTTTATGATTGTCAAATGATGACAATGGTAGAATTTTAATACAGTTCATAACCATGTCTGGTACATTCTCTGATTTTGAGAAATATAGTGGAGTTATTTGCATAAATAATACAGAATTCTAGACAGGTTAATCTCAGAATAATTTAATAACGTAAGAAAACAGAAAGATGAACTGGAGCTCCCTTCTAGTTAGGAAGGAACCAGTACAAATTAAGAAGAAATTTTAGGACCAATTGCTAAATAGATGTCAATATTTTGAGGGATGGGATTTACCAAAATGTTTGGCATTGACACAGTACTGCTGTGTTTGGAATCAGTGTTTGACCAGACTTATCCAATATTTCATCTATATACAAAAACAGATTTCTAAATTACACCGAGGGCCACCCATACCTAGACAACACACAGGACCATCACATTCTTGTGGTGTTGATTTTTTCCATTCATGTCTTCAACTGGACATATCTGATGCCTACCACTAATACTTAATTTCTCATTTCAAATAAATTGTAATTTCTCATTTCAGATAAATTGTACAGCTCAAATTCTGGCCCAAGGACTAAAGATCTGATCCTAAGTTCAGTGTGAGAAATTCACTGACACCAGTGCTTCTGCAGTTGGCAGACAGACATTTTAATGTATATGCAGACATCAATTTCTACCAGTTATTCTGCTAATATTATTGTTGTATTATTTATGTAATCGAGCAAAATAAAATCCAAAGTTTTAAATGCTCCACTAGGCTTTGCTTATTATATTTTCAGTATGATTCTCCATTTTCATGCATGATTTTTCTCTCACCACTATAACCAAACTCAAGTCTGAAATGAGCAACAGCAAAAATTTCTTTCCAATTAGTTAAATCCATTGCAAATATCACATCAAAGAATTCTATTTCTTTTTAGGTGTAGCTTTTTTTTTTGGCCCCCTTTTTTTTCTGTATTCCAATAAGTCAAGAAATAAATCCTCTGTTTTCCACCAGGATTTCTTTAATATCCCAAAGAAAAATATTCACAATCTTCTAACATTGCTCTGAGCAAGAATATGCCCTGTTCAGTGTGATAGAGTAAATGCATCTTGAAAGAAGCATCTGAATGCATTTGCATAAATGACCAACCTCACCATGAACTGTAATGTGGCAGAGTTGCGATCTTAAAATCTCGTACTTCCCTTCCTTCCAGCACTGCTAGCCTGCGCTCCTTGTCATGTCTGAAGAAATAGAGCTGGAAAGCAAAATCAGAGTAATTTCTGCATTGGTTATCCCATTTAACAAGTAGTAAGACTGTTTGAAATGACAAAGTAAGAAAATGTGTTATGGAGGTTATGGACTCTCAGCAACTACTTCAGTCAGCGAAGTAGGGTCTTTCTGTCTATATGCGGAGGACATTTACTATTGTAAGCTATTATTGCAGTTGCTTTGAATTGGTTAAATAGCAGATCATCTTCCTTCTGGTTTAAAAAACCACTTTGTTGAAATTTTTTCTTTTTTGGTGAGTTTTCTTTCTTTGGTGAGGGTTTTTTTTTTAGTATTTACTAAAAAGTGGATTTATCTCTGTTTAGAAACCCCATGTTAATGATTTCACTGTGGTAAACATATAAGCATCTATCAAAAACAACTGCCTCCATCCTGCAGCCATGGGCCCATCCATTACAGTTTGGGACTGTGTCATTACACAAATGTAGAACATTACTGAAACAGAATTTTTCTATATAAGGGAGCAGATGAGAGCTAAGTGACACATATTTTCTACTCTCAGTTGGATTTTTAAGATCGACTTGCTCTCTCTGTGGAAAACCCACAATGAGTGTGAGCCTGTACTCAACATGACTGCCAACAACTATCTAGAGACTGGAGGGTCTGACTGATCTTCTCAACTTTGAAGCTACTAGCAGATGAAATCTTTTCAGTTCTCCAGCACGGAAGCTGGAGGAAGGAGCAGGTTCTCTCCACGTCTCCCATGTGAGCATTCCTTACCACTTACCAAGCTCAATCTTACAGGCTTTTAATTTTTCAGTCCTGTCTTGCATGGGCTAGCTCTGATTATCATGGCAGAAAAAATAAAATTTGCTAGTTGACAAGTTCACAGACTGTCTCAGGTACCTTTCTCAGTTTGACTTTCTTCCCCCATATGCAGGTCTGATCCTAATCTCTTCAAATATTGATCTTTCCATAGACAGTCCCCAAGTCCCCTAACAGCCACATTCTTCTTCAGTCACATTGGAACCAGTTATAGTTAGGAAAAGAATTTGTTCTTCTTCTTGATTCATGACACATTCTTAGACTCTTTGCCAGTTTGATTAATTGAACAGATTTTCTGATTCAGAGTAATTGATTAATTTCAAGAGACATTTGCTTTACTGTTTCAACTGCCTTGATTAGCATGTGAGAAACATCTGAAGATAAAATGCTATAACATCTATCACAGAAAACTCAAAACCTGCCTTTTTCTAAAGTGTCAATCAGATGGGAATTAATGAATGTACTACAATAGACAACGTGTATTATTAACAGAAGAAGGCTGGCGGTGCTCAGGCCAGCCCCTCATGCCCCGCACTACTGCGCTTGGTGTGGTGGGGAAAGGGCACTGCCTCCTCTCTGCCTTCCACCCTGCGGCGTGTGCCGACCCAGCCCCTGGTACTCTGCCCCAAGGGCACAAAGCTGGGAAGAGGCAGCAGCACAAACTCTGCCTCAGCTCCCAAAGGAGAGCCCAGGCCTGCCTAAGGGCTCTGACACAGGACGCGGTTCAGGAACTTGTGCAGCCTAGGAGTATGCACCAAGCAGAACACGAGTAACTCTTATGTTTTCACATAAGAACACAGCTATGGACACCAACTATTGTGGTGGTCTGCAATTCCTTTGCTCAACATCCAAAGCTGGCAGTGATATTCATTTGCCTTGTGTTTCATTCTCTGCTTTAAGAATTGGCAGCAAACTGCACACCTGCCTTTTCTCCATAAATATTTTACTTCCAGGGAGGCCAAGCTGTTTGTTTTCTTGACTGTGACAATGTTCCTCTAGTACCTTATTGAACAAAAACACATAGTTACAGAAAGCTACTTTAGACAATAACAGCAATATAAACATGATTGATTCAGAAATGCTAAGCAAGGAATAGTAGTGGAAGGCTTTGCTGAATGATGCTAGCGTGCTCCATCAGTTGGTTGCATCTTTTATGCTTTTTAAAAAACACTGTTGATAAAGAAGAGTCACCGCAAACATATAAAGCATTAAGGAGTTATCACTGCAGAGAACAATGAAAAAAAGAATTATCGGGTTGCTGAACTTGGCACATGTCTCAAAAATGTATAATGCCATCATATCACAAGATTAAAAGTAGCACAGCCCTGCACTGAATAAGAACACCAGCTATATCTAGCATCCAGGTTCCAGTTCCTGGTGATGTGGAAACACAAACATACACAAACATACAAAATACTTAAGCAACATGACTGTCAACTTTGACATGTTTGGTTGTCTTGCCAAAGGCACGCCAAAAAAACCTCTACTTGCACCTGCACTTGGCCACTCATTCGTACCAGCTGGGCAGCTTATCGAACCCAAGCTACAGAGGCAGCCTTTATTTTTATAGTGCTAGTAATTTCTGCCTCATGTTTTTATCCTTATGACTACAATAGGAGTATGTAAACATCTTCCATATTTGAAAAATGTATTATTTCCCTTTCCTCTAGGTCAAAATTTTATTTTGTTATTTAACATGTACACTGGTGGTAGTTTCAGATAAGTATTTAGTTCTTAAGTTGCTTTTACAATTGAAAACTATTGCATCAGTACTAAAAGTTCATGCATCAATTACAAAATTCTCTACAATAAATGCAGAATCCAATGGCAGTTTAAATTACCTTAATGAATTATATATATGTCTTGTGATTCTTTTTATATGCAGATTCTCTTAATCTGTTATGCACTAGAGCCACAATAGGGATTGGAAAAGTGGATACACATATAAGTCAGCCAAAGTACTTCAGCAAACCAAAAAGTAGTCATAATAATTGGCTTCCCATCATGCAAAATCATTGGGCTTAGTTGGCAGGCAAGCTGCTCCTACAGGCTTCCCTATCTGCCTGCCTCTGCCTCATCTCCATGACCACTAGGTAGACTCTAGAGGAAAACAAAGACTGCCAAGAAGTAGGAAGGACTATAGTTGCAATTGAATGCCCTTCAATTCAATTCAATGCCCTACTGCTGCTTCTGCCTTCTGTAGGCTACACAAGAATGTCTGAAGGCTACACAGACTGGATATCAGGACCAAAAAATCAGAACTGAAAAGAAAAAGATGGATAAAGATTAAAAGTTTGGATATCTAAGAAAGGAATCAATAAATTTTTGAAGAAGAATCAAGAAATAAAGAAATAAAGAATATAGAGGTCTTGGAATATACACATAATATTTCTGTGAAGCAATCATTCTTAAGGAAAACTCACTGCCAAAAAAGAAAGTCAGGTGACCACATGTGAAACCACTCAGAATTAAAAAGATTTTCCATGCGAGTGTTAAAAACATCTGCAAGGACAAGCCACAGATTTTTAAAGGACTGGTGGACCTCCATTTGGATACCAATTCATTTAGAGATATTGCAAGGAACTCTTCCAGGATATTCAGTGAATAAAAATCGTAAATAAAATCTAACAAAGGAAATTCCAGATTAAATGAATGTCATGGTTCTACCAATACTCCTTTTCCTGAGACAAACATATACAGAACATGCACTATCTCTCCTAAGAATATACAGTGGAAATAATGGAAAATGGGCATCTGATGGAAAGTAAAATACGACAAGTTGTGATAGCAGAACTGTTTGTCGAGTGAGTGTCTGAGGAAGGCATAAGTGAAAATATGTAAGTACATTCAAGGTAAGGCAGCTGCTGCACCTGTGATATTTTTGAAGGAGTTAAAATTCAAGTTATATGCTCATAATCTTCCTCAGCTTGACTATAGTTGCCCAGGGCCAATAATTTTTCACTGGATTGTTTTCAGAGATGTTTTTCAAATACTGCATAACACATACCTACACATTCTTGCCATCTTAAAATCCTCAGGTTTCATCAGCCTTGATCTCAAGTCAGCAGTTTAACTATAACAAACTACAATATTAATGATTCATTTTTGCCCTTTTCTTGAGCAGAAATATCTGCTGAACAGTTTTCTTGTTGTCCAGCAATGCCCTGCTTCCAACCCCACAGTCCTGTCTCACAGTCCTGAACACCTTTGAAAATATCCATGATCTTAAGAAATGTTTTTGAGCAAAGCCTGATGCTTTATTGAAATAGCCTGCTTCACTTCTTCACGTGAAGGAGTGAGAATAAAATTTAGCCTTCAGCTATCTTGGACAACCAAAATACTCTGTGGAAAAAAAAGCATAATGAAGCCATTACAACCAAGTAGAACCTTTCTGTCTGATAGCAGCTCCTGTGCTTGGAAGTTTAAGTTTGCAAGATCAGGTGTCAGTCCTCCTAAAAAATCTCTGCTGCTTTCCTAACAAAAGTGATGGAATGAAACCTCTGACAATCTTTTAAGTTGGAGGGTTGGGGGAGTTACTACTACTTAGAAATGTGTGTTAAGCCCTGCAACTGGCACATTAACCTTGATCAAAGCACTTATTTTCAAGACTATGCAAACAGAGGGGAAAAAAAAAAAAGAAATTAAGAATAATGGCCTCTCCCTTCACAAAACGTTAGAGAGGTTTGGAGATCTTGAGGGATAAGCCAGCACATAAAAACATAATATTTTTATTTCAACAGACAGGTATATTTTATCAGCTGCTGAGTGAGTTGGAATCCAGATGATTAAAGCAAGTGCATCAAAAGAAAAGTCTCTGCGACCATAAGGTGCAGTCTATGTAAATATAACAAGCTACAGTCTCCTCACAGCTCAGCTGCTTAATAAAAGGCACGCAACCAAGCCACCACTCTGAGCTGAATGCCTTTAACTTATTAATTCCTCACGGACAAGATAAGGAGAGAGGAAGCCTCTGAAGCATGTAAATTCCATTGTTTTTAAAGTGTAAGCTGTTTTAAAGTGTAAGCTCTTTTAACCCTGTATAGTCAGGCCAGATACTTGAAGAACTCTCTATCAACCCCTGAATGTCAGATAGCATTCACCTAGTTTTTTTGCTTTACTTTGATGCAATTTGTCTGTTGCTAAAGAAGCTCCCCTCATAGAGTCAGCTGAAAAACTCTGCAGAGAAGAAAGCGAAGAAAAATCCCTAGACAAGATCCCCCACTTACAAAATAGAAGAAAATGAAGAAAGCCAGGAGAATCCGCTGCAAATGACATGACAGGTATTTGGAATAATGAGACCATTTTAACTTCTGCCACAGTGGGCAGAATTAACTGGGAGTAGAGTGGGTCTGCAATCCACATACAGACAGCCTGTTTCCCAAGTATACATGTAGACTAAACTCCTCAGAGGAAGGAGAAAATTCCTTTCCCAGAACCCTCACAGAGTATCTTCAGAGAAACTCAAAAAATTTGGTGGAATCTTTACTCTTTCTCAACAAAAATCATTACATATCAAAGCTATTTAAAGAATCCCTCCCTCAAGGCGCAGCTTGATTATGGGGCTTTACATGACAGAACTCAAAAAAAGGACAGAAGATTTATATAACTGAGCAATGAATACATGAACACTTCACTTGGCTTTATCTAACTCTCTTAGATAATAAGTACTGGAGCAGAAATTCTTCAAGAAATAGGAATTTGTTGCTGTCAGCAAAAGAGAACATCCAAGGGGCACAATTCTCATCTTCACAAGCGTTACACCTCTGGAGTTACAAGTTCACTGAAACAATCTCTGATTTATAGCAGCTGTGAACAGAACCAGACAGTGTAGTTACAGGATGCCACACTGACCACCAAGTGCAGCTAATAGTACAATTTGTCTGTATAGGAGCAAAACAGGAACAAGTCCTGTTCTGGGTCTGGATCTGAGAGAAACATCCTGATCTGCTCCATTTCTCCCCATCAGGAGTACATGAATTCTACTGACATTGACCACTTCAGTGCACTGCTCCATGTTAAAGTAATTCTAACTGTGTAAGAGTGCTTGCTTGGTTCCTTTTCTTTCCTAGATTAGTTCCTTATATCTCCTTGTTTTTCAGCAGGAGTTAGCAGTTCAAACAGCAACTGCCAGATATAAGTGGTTGTTGAATAGAGAGACAGAAGAGATAGGTGTAGTATCTTACCAAAATGCAATTAATTTTGGTGAATCTATGCTGCCAGAATAGAATATTGAGTTGCAATGGGTCACTCTCATTTCAGAATCGCGGATCAAGTGATGATTACACTTGTTAGCTTCTCTCTTCTAATAATCAGATCACTTTAACTTGGAAGTGCTGGTAGTGAGTATATAAAGGCACTCGCCTGTTAGAATTAACTCAAAGTGGAAGGAAGGTGAAACCTGACTGAAATCTGCTCACTGTAAACAGCCAACTTTTAAAGTGCACTAAAATCCCCTGATAGGAAAAAGTGCTAAAAATGAAAAATTATTTATGTTTCCAGGCACAGCATAGTCACTAAAATCACAATGCTTCTCAGATATCAACCACTTCTTAGAAGGAGCTGGCATTTTTACCATCCAGTCAAAGCAGAATCAAATGTTTACCTCATTTGGATTGAAAACCAAGTTCAGTATCAATAGAAAAGGCAAAATTTTAATTTATAAAAAATGCAGTAAAACCACAGATGAATACAGAGAAGGAAGCAACTGCTTGACAAGAAAATTAAAGGGTGTCAAAATAAAGACGAAGTTTTCCAGACAGAGTAATTTGGGCATATATTGAGTATGCTCTTCAGTAGATTTATGTCAGCAGTTACACTAGTCTTACCTTCCAGCTGCTCATCCCACCCCCCATGTGATATTCAGTTCCTTGCAGCTGTGAGAGGCAGAGGTTACACATTCAGCTCCTCAGATTTAGAGCATATTATTTAGAAGATATTTTCAGAACAGACATTTTTCTTTCCAATAAGTGGAGGTATATGAATATAGAAAAATAGGTATGAAAATGACATACCATTGCATATGGCCTCACTTCAAGCAGTACTTTCCTCTGAAGACAAAAGAGAGGTAAGAGCAACACCAACATCTTTTGTTTCACAGGAGCATGAATTTCAAGCACAAATACACACAAAATGTCCTATAAGTATTTTTGAAAATGTGAGGCAATATGTATTTTAAAAAAAAAAAAAAGTCCAGCAACAATAACAAATAGCATCTGGCATCCTACCTTAGGGAAATTATACACATATACAGTTTATATACAGCTGCAAAAGTGCAGGCAGGGTCAACGGAGAACAAGGTTGGAAAGATCTATGAAATGGGATAAAGCTGCTTTCACAACAGAGGAGGAGTCACAAAATAAAACCCTGGAATACTAGTGGGAGCCTCAGCATCCTGTTCCACTCACCGGCTACCCACTGCCACAGGTGATGAAAGTCACACAGGCTGCTTTCCTGGCGACAAGACAGAGGTCAAAGAGCACGCCAGCAGAGAGTGAAGCAATATTTTCCAGGTCCAAAAATATGAGCATTGACTTCACAAGGAGTTATTCCCTTTGACAAGGCCCAAGTACTCAGTAAGAACACAGCATCTTTAAATCTTTTTTTGCTAGCACAGTATAAATGTTTCAGCCTTCTTCTTTGCTTGTGTCCTAAAGATGAACCTGACCAGGGTAATTGACTCTCAATCTTCCAGATATAGCTACTGAAAATAACTTCATCTAAAGTAATCTCTTTATTACTACTGTAAAACACTTTCCTGTTTCTTCAGGTCGCAGGCAGAAGGGTAAGCTAGTTGAATGCCTAAGCCAGTCCTAGGAACACAAAACTCCAGCAAACATTATTAGAGCTTCACATATATATCAACACTGTCCTCAGCTGCAGGGAGATCTGATTTACATCAGCTACTACTGCAAGAACATCAAGAAAGGCTCTGCAGAGACGCATAGCTTCAGTAAATCCAGAAATCATATCAGAAATTAATTGGAAGGTCATATTCTGCTCTTGGTTATGCTGGAATCATTATTCCTTGCAAACGATGGAGTTATTCTTGATTTATATAGTGCCTAAGAGCAAAAGTTGTCCATCAGACACCAGAATTAAACTCTATTCTCTTGAGAACTTTGAGCTGCCTCTAAGTCTATTGTATTTAAGCCTCCAATTACAAACAACAGAATAAAGGCATTTGGAAGCAACACACCTCTTCCTCCAGGCTAGTCTCCCCTCAACCAGGGTATTAAAAACTGGTGTTATGATTCTCAAGAACACGCAACAGCATGCTGAAAAATAAGCACACAAAATCAAAAATCTTCAGCATTCTAATGGTCTACAAATCACTGCTTTTTTCAGGGAATTATTCAACCTTGATCAATGAGGTTAGATACAAAAAATCTTGTCTGCATCAGTTTACCATCACTTTGGAGGGTCTTTGAAGTGTCCAGGGTCAAAGGATTTTTAAAGAGACAGAATATTGGAATATCTGAAGTGTTGATCTGATCTTGTATGGTGATTCCTACACACATTTTACAGACTGAATTTAAAAAAGAGAGTTGCTTAGGAGAATATTGGGAATATCTTCTCTAAAAGCAACAAACAAAATTTTGCTTTCTAAACAAAATTTTGCTTTTTATCTATACGACCACAGTTAGCTTACCATATAGCTACTATAGGTTTTTATCACCACCAAAATACCTACCTCACAAGTGCACAAGACAGATTCTGGAGAGGGGGGAAAAATAAAATAAAAAAAGTTAAGCCCAGCTATTTAAAAAACAAAAGCAAAAACCCAAATTGCTCTCTAGAATGCACTAGCATAGAGAAGAGGAGTTTGTGTGTCAGCATGTCAGTCTAACCTCTTGCTCTCCAGAAAAAGAGATTCTACATATATGCTGAGAACTGAGATAATCTTACAGGCCCTGCCTGAAGCTAAAGACATGGAAGGCATGGAAGCATTGATTCAGGCTGCCCTGTTCACTTGGTGATATGGATACTTGACATTTCTTAGCCAGAGCCAAAATGAAAGAGCTGTTACAACCTGTTGGTTGCATCCAGATCCTTCACTGCAAAGACAAGCCCCCTTGTCTTGAGCCACCTAAGCCTGCTAAATTCTGCCCAAGGATCCACCTACCTTTATGTTTACAGCTTATATACACAGATAAAACAATCCCAAAGTCAAACAAACAAGCGAGTAAACAGCACCTCCAAGATCAACTGATGTCTAATAAATAAGGGATAAGAAATCTGCAGAAAGAGTGACTCACTTCATGTTGGCTTTTCCAGTGTAATATGGCTCTACCCTTATATAATTGGCTATCTGAAAGACCAGGCAGGAAAATAATACCCCACCAAGGAAACCCCTACAAGCCATACCCCAAGAGATCTGAGCCTAACTTGAGCTTTCATCACCTGCTCTTTGCAGCAGCATTGTCACAGAGTGACAAGACTGACTCTTTCGCGGTTGTTCTGTGTTTACCACAGTGTAAATGGAGGCAAAACAAAAGCTGAAGACAACAGAGTTTCTCTTCAGGTGCCGTGAAAAGGGAGTAGAGCAATTTCTAGGAGGCCTGTATCATAACAGAACTATCCATGCAAAGGCAGTGACGATAGCCTAATCGACCACAGTTGTGGTAAGGGCAAAAGGATTAGGGAAATAATTAAATTACTGACAAGTTCTAATGAAAAACAGATTACCAGAAATGTTTTCATTATCCACTAAGTAGATACGTGTACAGGAAGAGGTAGATGCTCTAGCTGACATTCAAAATAATCTGTCTTCCTATTATTATTTGCCTAATACAAAGGAGAGTACTGCACAATAATATCAGTAACTCTCCAGATGCCAGATGTGCTAGCTAGTAAAACCAAGATTTCAGAAAGTCTGAAAGAGAAGCTTTATTTCTACTGTGATAGTAATTTATCACTAACAAAATATGAAGGGATGTAGTGGGGCTGAAAATGAAAGCAAATGCAAAAGAAGACACATAAGATAGGTAAAATCGTAAGTACTGAACATTTCAAAGAAACCCCTCCACGAAAGTTACCTAACATGGCAGAAATCTTCCCTTATTTAGGAACTAGGTTTCAAGAAGGATTTGGCTTCCAATGAGAGCCTCTCTAACCACATAGGTTCAAGGACAAAGAAGCACTGTCATGATGTTAACACCATTCTTTTCTATCTCAATAATATCATCTTAACCTATCTAGAGAAATCCACAGAGACCACACTCACTTGTATTGATCCACACACAAAAAATATATATATTTATTGTATAGGTGGCTATTAGGTACTTTTTTTTTTTCTCAACTGCATCTTATTCTTACTGATAGAGTTAGGATCGAATGCCCAGGGTGGAGTGTAGGTGTCATTGAAGCTAAATAAGTCCCTTTTTACTAGGTTAGAGATTATAAACTTCATGCCACTCTTTCAAAACAATCTGTCAGAGTGCAACAGGCACAGGTTTTATTTTCCTCCTGCAAGAAAGTACTTGATGTACTTAATGCCATCTGTCTTATATTTCTTGTTTGAGCAATTTCCCCATCCTGCCTTTGACAATAGCAAATGGAAACCATGTCAGCAGTGGGCTGACATGGTCCTATAGGTTTGAGCCAAGGTCATAGGCAGAGGTAATACAGGCAAAAGAAGGAAGTGCACTGGGAAGGCTGCCAGGTTGTGTGTCAGAAAAACCCCATGGTTCTACTGCTACCCTATGGCATCTCCTTCAAAGCAGAGCTGTAGACAGCAGGGAAAGACCGGACACCATGTTACTTCATTCTCAAAATCTCTGTGAAGCAATTACAGGTACTTGATACTCCATTAGTATTAAAGTAAGCCCAGCACAGTGCCAGTGTGAGACTACTATCTTCTGATTTGGATTTATTCCAGCTTATCTAAGACAGAAAGCAGATGGTTTTCACTTAATTCTCTGACAGAAGCAGAGCCTTTAAAAATGATGCTGCATAAAAGATCTTTAAGAAATTTGTTAATAAGCACTTTCTTAAATAGCACTGTTTATTACCTGAAAAACAGCATTTGTGGATTATTCTCACCTTTCAAAGATAAGGCATAGGCTGCAGTGAAGATTCTTGTTGTTTCATTATTTCTGAAGATATAGTATAGAAACCTTGACTGGTAGACTATGAAGCATCATAAATAATTAAAAATATGCCAGCATTGACAAAGCAGCAAAACAGAATACGTTTACTGAAGCAACAGTCAACCTTGTAAAATGCAGTTCTTCCTGCACAAAATTAATGTACAAGTTTTTTTTATCCAACAGTTCAAATTGGCATAAACACATTGAGGAATGCATTTTGATGAAGGGGATGAAAAGCACATCAAAGAGAAAGAACAAGTTTTTTATTTTCAAAGGTGCCCAAAAGCTGTATTTTTATGTCAAAAATAGAAGTCTAAAGTAATTGTAGTTTTTCCCTTGATTCTGCCATTTCTGTATCATTTTATGCATCTGCTTCTCAGAAGGGCAAAGCACAAGTGTGTGTGTTTTCATAGACTGCATATGAAGAAAAAGTATCTAAGAATTAATTGAAGATCTTCAGCTCACACAGAAGTTGTGGTCAGTACGTCTGACGCAATACATTCAAAATGCTGTTGATTATATACAGTAGCAAGTTATAAAGACGCATGAACTAAGATTCTATAACTTGCATTGCAAATTTCTGTTTTAAAGGGTAATGTACTTTCATGATGGACTTTTCTACAGGTTGGAGTACTTTCCATGCATATATGCATGCTCAAGAGTTTTAACAATCAGACATACATGACTGCTTTCATTATCTTTTAACTTCATGGCTTCAACTTGCAGGTTCTCCGACAAGCTTTAGTAGTGAAATCTTACTATAGGTCAGCAAATGAATTATCCATTATTACACTTCAGTACAGCAGAATGAGGTCTAAAACACCAAATAGCCTATAAGCAGTTCTTCTTCAAAAACAGAACATTTTTTATAGTAGTTATTTTATGGTTAGCTCAGAACACACTAGAAAGTTTCATGAAACCAGACCTTCATGTTTGGATTAGCCCTACTAGTATGTACCTCCAGTATCTCCACTTCCTGCAGGGACACTTATTAAAAGTGATTATTCACAGGCTTTCATTGGCAGTTTGCAAAACTGAAGCCTCATAAAAGTAAGAGCTATTCTAAGAGGTCACACAGAACATCACTTTACATAGTTCTTGTTATAAAATATAGCCCCAGGGGCTGTCTCTGTCTTCTCCTTCACCTCAGAATGAATTAGAAACAATTCATGGTAAATTGTAGGATTACCTGAGGTAGAACCACTGAGAGAGGTGAACCAAGCTCAGCCCAGAAGCCACTATCTTCCAAAATCAGTTACAAGGATACATAAGGTTTAGTAGCTGGAATTAATTTTACATTAAGATGCCAGTGGAGATCATAACCCAAAAGACCCAAATTGAGGCCTGCTGGAAACCTCCAGAGGAGAGTGAATATTTAAGTATGTTCCAATTCAATAATTACCATTTCAGATTTTAAAGTTTGCTGTCCTTTAAAAAAAAATACCTAAGAGTCAAACTTTCACCATGTGTATGCCAATTACCAGAAACGCCAGCTCTCCCTTATTCAGAATGTGCCTATGCATTGGCTTTCAAGAGCATGTGAAACAAGCTGAAGAACTTAAGTATATTCATCATACTGCTATTAAACTTTAATTTGTTACCTATGTAAAATCAATTGGTCAAATCTCCAGAAGGTATGTGGGGAGGCAAAAAGGTTAATTCTTTCTTTGCCTTTACTTGAAAGGGTTTCCTATATTTAGAGAACAATCATTTAGCTAATTACTTTCAGCATCTTAAACCTAAGGCATTAGAGATCCACAGAAAATGTTAGGCAAATTTGTATTAGAACATGTGCAGTTTAAGCTTTAAAACACAAAGTCTGAAAATCTGAAAACACACCACGATCCAAATTTAAGCATCAAACTCAAAATACTGACACAGCTTGAGTATGAGGAGGGAAGCAGAGTGAGCTGGAGAAGGGAATGGAGATAGCACAGCTGCACCAGGAAGGGCTGTGTGCTGCTTGGCAGAAGCAAGCAAAGCTAAACTCAGTAAGTATGGGACTGGTTTCCATTAAACAAAAGGAGGACTACACAATCTCTGCTGCTCCTCTGTCCTGTCAGGCATTCCTGAGGAAGTTATGGAATGTGTGTACATTAATATTTTGCTTTGGAGCAGGATCGTCCTTTTGGGACAAATCTAATCATCTCTTTTGGGGGACTTCTGGTTCATGGATTGGAGTGGTGTTCAAGTGCGAAAACTGCACTCCTTTTGCATGAAACACAGCGAACGCACACCAAGTATGAACTTAATATTCTCTAGCCATTAATGGGCTGAGATACATAACATTGCCTCCTCAGTTCCAACTGTTCTACTGCTCAGATCTGCTTTTGCTAAGCAGTACTATCTGACAGGAAAATAAATACCTATAAATTCTGTTTTGCTGAGACCTAGGGCCCAAACCTTCTGAGAAAACCTTTTCCAAAAACAACCATGTACCTTTCAACATGGGGACATGTTGTTCATGCTGATTAACAAAATCAACTAACTGACTGTTGCATTTTGCTGCAGGACCACTCACCCTCAACTTGATCAACAAGATTAAGGTTCACAGGCAAACGTGTGAGTTCCTGTTTCCTAGAACCTTTCAAGTTTTCTTTCCATACACACACAAGAAACATTGTACTGCACCATATGGCAGGATGGGATCCTCTGGCTTACTAAACTCTATAATGCCTAGCAGGAGAGTCTTGCAACATCCCATAAAAGCCTAAGACACGGCCATATCTCAAGAAAAAGTATAGTGTAGCCTTTGCACGAGACTCTCCTAAAATAGTGCCCCTTTCCCAAAAATTTCAAAAKTTACTCTCTCAAACTATGATAAGACATGGTACTTGAACAGCAACAGTAGGGAAGACAAGGCAAATGGAAAAAAATACTTCGAGAAATACGCAGAAGCAACTAGTTTGAAACCTGCCTTCCTTTGTTAAAGTCCKGGATGATCAATAACAAACTTCAAGACAATGTGACAACCCATCTTATGAAAGGTAAGGCATATATTAAACAGCTGTTTAAAAAAAAAAATAAAAAAGCAAGGAGTCCAAAATGCAAAGAACGGCATATGAATACAACCTTATATTTAAAAAAAAAA
>PTEX01000038.1:4405851-4443196 GCA_003342815.1 Eudromia elegans | reverse complement strand
TACCCTACATTTTCCTCTTAAAATTAAAATTCTTTCTCTCTGCTTTCTTAAACTGAAATTTTCCTCTCTCTTTCCTCRTTTATCTTCTTGCTGCACAGAACTTTTCCCTACACATCCAAAACAGCTGGACTCCAAATTCTGCTGGATATTACTCCTGGTTGAATTTCTCTTCTATAATATCTTTCACATTTGTTTGACATAGGCAAAATATTTTAAATGAAATAATAAAACTCATATTCATGAAGAAAGTGTGTGACTTAAGTAAGGTTGGCAAGTGGCATGTGTTGTGTGGGAAGTGAGACGAGATTACCACAGTGGTCTCTTCTGGCCTTTAAATACAAAAAAAACCTCTTGATTAGTTTATTTACCTATTTCTCACACATGTGATTAGGAACCAAAGTATTAAAGTGTATACATACAGAGGGTCTGGMGTTCTACAGAGACTGAATTCCTGACTGCACTGAACTCAGAGAGATGCCTAGGAGAAAACATGATTTAAGTCACATCAGAAAGACACCTTAATGAAATCACTTTGTTTTGAGAACMAAAAACTATTTCACATATTCACAAAACTTAAAATCCTGGAATCCTCTCTTTTCCTTTCATAAAATAATAGTGTCATCTTTGAAAGGAAGGGGAAATGTTACATCTGGCTGATTCCTGTCATGCCACAGAAAACTGCCTTATCTAATTTAAAGCTGATTCAAAAAGCTATAAGAAAGAATTTGATAAAGATTTTTCCCATACAAATTTACCCTGAGCAATGTGATTACTTGGGTGCAGATACAAGAAAATAAAAACAAGTTTATTACAGCAATGTTGAATTAGTTCCACATTAACCTCAATCCATTGTGTGTAATTTACTATGTATGTAGGAGAGCACTTTGCAGCAAAAAGTGATGTTAGACCATGAATAGAGGAGGACAAAGTAACTATCAGCCTTCCATATAAATACAGTAAATCAAAATTGATTGCTAATCCTCAGCATATGCAGTTCTACCAGATACAAAGGCAGCCACATTCTCCAATGGAGACATGAAGGCAGTAAACCTTGGGACTCCAGAAATGTGCCTCACATTCAGACTCTGCTCTGTAGGCTGTCCTGGCTTCCCTCTGAGCCCGGTGGCTTTATCATACACAGTCTCTGAGGCTGTAATCTAAGCAACTGAATGCCTGTCCTCTTTCCAGTCTTTAATTGCCTACCTAACTGTCCTGCAATAGGATAAAAAAAAATAAAAGCAGCCATTTAGTTGTTGATTTCAATAAGGCCAGCAAGAACTCATAGAGGTCTCAAGCATTCACTTTTTCCAACACAGCCAACATTTATAATCAGATTCCAACAAAAGCTGATGATAAAGGAAGGAAGCACTTCTAATTCTTTATGAGAAATGGAGCGAATACGCTTTCTGAGTGTTATTTTGTCAGTGTAAGCACATATTCATAGGAAATGAATGAGAACAATGAAGCTCAGAAAATAAGYTACTACTCTGAATGCTTGGGCTTCCCTCCACAGCACCACCTTCAACCTGACTCACCATGGCAGGGTTTGAGGATGAACACATTTTCATATCTTGTTTGGTTTTCTCCTTTGGGCTTAGATTTATTAACTATCTTCTGCCTACAAAATTCTTAGATGAAGGTAAATAWTGCTGTGTCCCAAAATATTCTTTCAAAATACATACGGAACACAATAGTTTTTCTTAACTTTAGTGAACGGAAATAGATATATAGAAATTAGTGTGAAAAACACATCCAGAGGGTCAAGCTGTAGTTGCTATCCTAGACCATTGTATGGAATACATAATACTATACAAACAGCATGCATGCACATGTTCGCGTGTATGTATATATGCACATACACACTCCCCTTCATGTTTTGGCCTCTGTATAAGAGGCCGTATATACAAACATACATMCCAAAAGCAATAGCCAGCTTGCAAGCAGCTCTACATAAGAAGAGAAGAAGCAATTAAACTCCTACCCACAACAGCTGAAATGAAGTTGAACAGAAGTCATTAATTTTGGTTGAATCAAAAGTGTGTAAAAAAAAGGCGGGGAGGGGAAGCATCCTCTAGTCCATGAAGAGCTAAAGCAATTTGAGGTTGCAGTTTGTGATACAGATTGGCAGTGAGAAGACAGGAAGGAGGGAAGAGACRTTAGCATCATGAAGAGTGCTGGAAAACAAACAGCAACAGCAATGAACTTTACCCACAGGGGTAAATCAAAGCATCAATAAGAAAGTATAGAAATGCAACTCCAGAACATAAACAAGGTCATTCATAAGAGAATATYTGTAGCATACTTTCAACCTAATATGGTAGAAAAATTCATGAATATTATTAGGGGTATTTATGTGATCCACTTTCCCCGTGTACAGTGTTTGCCTAATGTCATGAGATCTGGATTGGGTGAATATATATGCAAATTTTACAGTGTTATACCTGATCATGCACACTCATAAATAAATAAATAAATAAGGGGGAAAAAAAGAAAAAATGGAAAAAGAAAAAGAAACATTTTTAATGCATGTAATACTGTGTGTTAATATTGACACTCAACTGCATTAATACAGGAGGTTACTGCTACTGAATTAGCAATGCTTACAAATTATCAGCACTAGAAGCCTCACAGATTACATGGACATCTGTATAAACACCTATGATCCTTGTTTCTATTCTGATCAAGGTCATGCCATCCTCATTTCACTTGAACAATTCAATTCCTACTCTGTGAGGCAGACAATGTGGGAGTGGTACAACAAATACAAGATGGGTTTGCTTTTTTCACTGAAATTGAAGTGAAAATTAGTTTTGTCTCACTATATATTAATACATTCTCCCAATATACATACCAGTCTATACTTATATTTATTTACACACACAAATATATAAATGTAACATATTGCAATATATTCTAGATGCTAAAAGCTCATAAAGCTATATATTCAACTGAAAAAAAAAGATAGAAAGCTTTAGTTTTGCTTGCAAACACTGCATAAAATATGTACAGTAGTTTTCACTGAGAACATAGTACAGAATTGTTCTAGTTTGAGAATAAATCCAGAAAATTCTTGGTAGGAGTAGGTTTGCTTACCAAATGTGTTAAAGAGAACTTTGTTTAAAAAGAGAGACAAGTCTTTAGCTTGTTATTTATGGTCTTATGTCTCTCTTTCCACCTTTAAGTCTTGTTTTCCAAWTTTTTATTTTTTCTATATTACCACTTTAGGTATTTGTTGAATATTCAAACCAATTCCTAGTTAGTGCAAGTACATCCATGCCTTTTGAAACTGTATTTGTTTGAGGGAGAATCTAAGAAATATCATTTCCATTCCTCTGAGAAGTGAGTGATGGYCATAGTTTTCTCCCCCAAAAATCCCACTGCTTAGGTTTCTACCCTTGGGATTATAGTCCTAAACTAATAGCTAAACTGAGATGAAGTGAAAGCCACGATGTTGCAAGTGAAAATTCTGAAAAAGCTTTCTCTCTCAAAGGATGAGGCAGATTTTTAGTTGGAATTAGCTATCATTGTTACACTGAAACTGTGATAATTTACATCAGTGGAGTATTTGCCAGTAGAGAGAATTTATATCAGTTAAGTATTTTCTCCAGAGTTTTGCTGTCTTGTCATAGCACCAGTGACTGCAATCACCACAGGAAGGCTTGTCTTGCTCAGCAAATATAAATGAGCTATATATTTTACTCCATTTTTCAAGCTATGACTTATACTATCTTCTTTTTAACAGGAAAACTGCAACTGTCGTGTTTATATTTGCATCAGACACAAACAATGGCCTTGACATAATTTCTTAATAAGCCCTTTATGAGCCTGGTGGCATACCTGCCAAGCTTGATAATGGAAATATGGCATGCAAAGTACAATGGGTCTGTAGGGAAGGACTAGAGAGCAGAAGGTCTCCTGTTGTAGACAGAAGATAATGTTTGCAGTGTATAGATTCAGAACAACATAGAGTGCTACCAGGTAAGAGCAGTTAGGAAGTATTTAAGTCTACACATATACACTGACATTCCTTAATGGATCAGGATGTAAGATAAACGTGTTATAATAGAGGTCTTGGGAAATAGCAACAGGTTGAAATGAGCTGACAGGTCTRCTAGGAAGACACAATAGATTCATTCTTCCTTCCCCAAAATAGAGAAATGAGACTACGTTAGATTAGAACTGACTACATCCACATGCAGTAACAGCTGATACAGTCTTACTACAATAGAGGTTACAATAGTTCAGATATGGTATAAATTGTGCAGAGAACTGATACATAGCTTCATTTTGTTTCAGGTTGGCATGGGGTCTTGGAAGAAAAGGACCATTTAGTTCTTACTCTTTTTCTCACTTATCCAGGAAACTTGTTGCCATTCATATTAAAAATTGCTATGCATTTCAGCAAGACATAATCTCTTTGTTTAGTGAARAAATAATAGTCATTCAACTTACTGATATTTAGTATTGGTCTCTACTGAAAAGAAAAACTCTTCCATCAAAAACCTTACCTTCATCTGGGTAAGAGATCAAAAGTACAGAGAAATCCTCAGAGATGTCTCATCCCAAGACATGGGTTAAAGACAAAACAAGGAAAGACTCTCATCTCACTTGATTAAGTTCACTGAACAACATGTAGCAAAAAATGGAAGGAGATATTATGGTATTATCAGCTATATCGTTTGCTAACACATTCTGCTAGGAAAGGCCACTGCAAAAGCACTGGCTATGCTTAGGACTGCCTTTTCCACATTTATTAATGTGGAATGAATTCAAAAAGGGATATACCAAAGAAAGAACAAAGATCAGATATGTGTCGTGTCAATCAGGAAATAGAGTTGTCCAAATCTCCACATTTCTGAGAGGGATGCAGGGACGGGAGTCTTCCAAGCGGACTTGGTCCAAGCCAGGAGCTGCAGATATACAGACATCAGGCACTTGCATGTTGTCCCCTATTCCTAAAAGGTATTCCTAAAGCCTATACCTACAGGGATATCTCTCTTTGTAATACCCTAATACATAAGTTGTGTTAAACATAGGCATAAGTGCTGTTAGAGATGAGTCAATATGATGATATTTATAAGCTCTGYCTCCATCACAGTTGCTACTGCAAAATTCACACTAGTTCTATGCCTGCTCCGCTTTATTCATCATAAGAATGATCAGTTCAATAGTGTAAACCAGCTGAAGGTATGCCAACAACATTTTACTTTTTTCTTTTCAAAACAAGCCTAGACAAAATTTTCATTAAAATCTAATGCACTTTCCCATTAGCAAAGGCTGTGCAGCTGTGTACCAGAAGTAGTCAAGATACCAGGGGAGTAGAGTCACTATGAAAAACATACTGAGATTATTATGTTCGGAGCTTTAACTTAACACGTTCAAAAGTGCTGAAATGATTTTGAAAGCCTAATTCTCCTAGGAGGTGAATATGACCTTGACACCTAAGTCACTTAGCTACTGCTACCCTTACTCCATTTCAGGCAGGCTAAAGGTATCACGTAGAGTGAAAGGGTCCTCACTTTCCTTTTGTTATAGGACTCAACAAAGTAGAGGTTATTTTAGAAAGCTTCTTATTCTCTCCTTGTTTTATAGCATTACTATTTCAGAAATAGCAATTTCTCATCCACCTCTTTTTCCAAAAAACAAACAAACAAACAACTTTAGAAGGTTTTAGATCTTTAGAAGATATATCTCTACAGTCTATCAACAGTGCTTTCTCATTCCAAATGTTCTGCATATTCAAAATATGTAAACAGAAGTTAATAATTCAACATTTTGAAAAAAAAAAAAAAGACAAAAAAAGACAAAAAAAAGCCACAGGTCATCTCAGTTAATCGGCCCTCATTTTCATAGTTCTGATCCCATGAACCTAATAAGACCTTAACTATCTCAAAGTATCTTTCGGTCAGAGGAGGSTGTGCATGTATGAGTGCATGTGTGTGTGTGTCTGTTTGTGTGTGTGCAGGGTGGGTAGTGAAAGAAAAACAAAAAGAGCAACAAAAAACCCTGCTCAGACTTTTTTTTGCAGGAACACAGATACTACCATCTGGCATCAGACAAGGTCTATATAAGCCAATCTTGAATCTCTGGGAAGAATCACTGCCAAATACTTCAGAAGAAAGCACAGAGACATTCGGTAGACAAAGACTGCCCAGAGAATGAGGTAAAAAACTCCTCTTTCAGTACTGGTCAGCATTAATGAAAATTGTAGTTATTTCCAGCTTACTGTAGTCTCATTCTTAAAAACATCTTGTGAAAAAACAGCTTCCAGTTTCATTTCCCGAACACAGAACTTCCCAAGTGGTAAGGTCAGTGGAAGGTTGCTGTTTGAACAGCATGAGAAGTTCCAGCTTTACAAATGCATGCACATCAAACTATAAACCAGGGACAAGACCAGCAGYTTCAAGTTTTGCTTTGTTCCTGGTGCTTTTTTTTTTCACTTTTAAGTCAGTGATTCACACTTTCTGTCACTTGAAAACACCCATGAAAACAACTCACAAATTGGTATTCCAGGCAGTACTATAAACCTCTTCCATTTCTTTTTGCCCACTCTTACAGATAGCTACTGGGTGCACACCACAATATTTTTGTGCCAGCATTTTAAATTTAGAGTTCAAAACCCACTTTACACGTAGTTTTCGCAATAGTCTTTCCAATGATACTAGAATGATTACATCTAGAATAAAGTACCTGTTAATTCAATTTTCTCTTCAGTGTAACAATTCTCTGTGACTCTTCCTCAGACATCCCTTCTCTTCAGAACTAGTAGCTGCTTCCTCCTTCCAAAAATATTTTAATTGCATACAAATGCCCAAAATGACAAAATGTTGTGTTCCTTCAAGCAGTGGAACTACCTTCACAGATTTAACTGTGTCTCCTTCTGACACCKCCTGCATCTGTGGCCCACAAGTAACACTATGCCTGCTTTTCCAAAACACTTTTTCTTCTGCATTGAGAGCTAAATTTCCTTTCAGCATCGGAAGCAATGCAATCTGAAGAGAAATAAAAAATGTCCTTTGTGTTTTTGKAGTGAAGCATCAACAGTTTGAAAAAAGCAGCAGCATAGCTGAGACTAAAGCAAAGCTGAGTTTAAAAGTTGCTGCATGTTGTATTATGGAAGAAGGCAAGAAGAAAATGTACGGAAGTCAGGTATTTGCCAAAGAAAGATTTTTCTATCTCTTTTTTTGGTTTGTTTGTTTATAACTGTTCCYTTGGCTAATTTTAATCTTTGACCTTTCCAGAGTTCACAGCATGCTGCCAGCTACCACTGTGGCATCTCCCRGGGAGCATGGAAATAATTATCAGGCTACTGACAGATGTTGTGTCGTAAGACTGTCTTTAAAGAAGGGACACAGGAAGAGASTCTGCGGCCAGGTCTCCTCAGCCTCACCCTCTGTTATTGAAAGCTGGCATATTTTCAGCAAAAATGAAGAATTTTCTCATTAAAACTAGCCTATTTTTAAAAATAAAGTCTCGTGACCACCATCTTTTGAAAAATGACAGATAGAATGCCCAGTAGGATTCATTTACTTTGTAGATGTCTAGCTGCAAGCTTGAGTTYTGCTGCTTTAAGTTAGTGAATTTCCCTCATATCATTTCTATGAGTAAAACCCATCACTCCTAACCTGCAGATGGAAAAAATCAGACCTGGAGAGGTTAAGGCCAAAATCAGTAAATGTGCATCAAGATGTTTTAACTCTGCTTTAAGTTAATAGGAATCTTTGGTTTTGATAGGAGTGTTAGGTCTATACAAAGTGCTTCTAAAAAATCACACTAGAAGCAAATACCTGCCCAAAGGAAATCAATAACAAGTCGAGGAACTGAACTCTGATCTCCTGAACTTCAGCCTAGTCCTCTAACCACAAATCTATCCTCTCCACAAAGCCACAGTTGCTTCCATAATGAATAGCAATGTGGTGTACAGTTCAGCACTCAGTGGGCTACGGCTCTACATTAAATCATTTTCAGCACTTATTCAAGGTTTGTGCTTTCTTGAGAACAAGGTGGGAATATAAATCGCAACCTAACATTTCAAATCAACCTGGTATTTAGAATTTTTTAAAGACTATCTCTCTTTCTATATWTATATATAAAAGTATCTGTGAAAATTCCAGGAAGGTGAAAACCAAACCAAACCAACCAAAACCAGTTAATTCATGTAGGGCTTTGATAATTACTCTTATACAAGAGTAGTTGTAGGTCACTGCACACAGTGGACTATTTCTTTTAGATGATGCTAATGTCCTTCAGAATGGTGGCATTTGTCTACACAATTACAGTCACTTCTAAAAAGCACTTCTACCTAAATCAACACCTTAATAAAGACGTCCTCCTTATTCTTATCACTCTAACTAAATGAAAATGTAGTTCAAAAAGTTAGATACAGTCTTGCATACATCCAGTAATGAAAGGGCTTCATAAATCTTTGTACAACCCGATTCCAAAAACATGTGGTGGTGGCAGGAACGGAGTGAAGCAGTGTATTGCACAGTAGGCTGGGTCATCAGTCACCTGCAGTACGGACTGATCAATTATTTACTCTTTACTGATAATTTCACACCAAGAGTTTCARTTCAACTGCAGACTTCCATCTAAGCCCTCTACAAACCCTACACTCCCATTTAGCTGGCAGTGGGAATGCTATACAACTTAAATTCCTGTGAGGAAAGGGAGACCCTCAGGTTAAGACATGGGCCTGTCAGATAACTCTATTTCCTATATACACATTCTGAATGCTGTTATGAATCAAGATCTCTCTGTGGACAACCAGTGAGGGTTTACACCTACTAAAATATGACTCATACTCTATACATTTTCTTTAAATAAGCTCAAGGATGATGGGGCTTGGAGAGAACWGGTATCTTACTGCTGCCTACTCCATTTCTCAGTAAGAAGACTAATTAAAATACTCAAAGAATAAATAATTAAATATAATTTTGGTTGGCACCAAATTTGGCTGGCACTTGCTAATTAAGCAACTCTCTATCCAAGTAAAGCTTTMCAAAAGAGACTTTTCTCAGCCTCTTTGCTGCTGCAGGCTACTATGTAATATACCAGCCTACTGATCCATGCTGCCTTCAGTTTTCTTTGATGATTCCTAYTTTTCAAAAACTGAAGCATAATGCTAACCTTGCAAGTGCAACGTCTGTTTCTAACCCAGTCRCTTCCTGCAGTTTATTTGGGCAAATTTTCCAAAATATAGTCCTTTTGCACAGGGAGACCTTCCATGTGTGTCCCATGCTCAAAATAAATAAACAAAAGTCAATGTTTCAATCTTCTTTTGAAGACAGATTGTTTTATCTCATCAGCTGGAAACTGGTTCTGGCTTAACCACTTTATAAAAGATTCTCAGAACCTCAGATGAGAAGCACGTTACACACGGAAGCGCTGCGGGCTGGGAATATACATTGTATATCTACAAAATGGGCCATATCCCACAACCATTAAAATTGATGGGAGTTTTGCCATTCACTTCAGTGGGATCAGCAGCAGTATATAAAGATGAAGTGGCTATAAGCACACACACACTGGTGCTTTATGGGCATGACAATATAAAAGCCCCATGCGAAGTAATGAAATGAATTATAACAGTGTGGGATATGTCAATCTTCCTTCTCTTACTCTCAGCTGCTGTACCACGAACATTAAACATTTCCCTGGTTAGCTATAGAATCRTAAAAATTACTGATAAAAGAGCGCTATTAAGTCTACATGCTGCCAACACAAGATTATTCCTCCCCATACCTTCTGTAATCCTCTTTCACAACCTAGTTTTAAACTAYTAAGATGGTCTGAGTTCTTCTCCTTCCCATAGGGAATTATTTCATCAGCTACTTAATCACATTTCCAGCCAACTTTTTCTGATAACTGACCTCCAAGTTTTTTCTTAATGCCATGCCACTCCTCCTAGCTACACCCTTTTGCATTACATCAAAATCCACTGCTCTCTTTTGTGCATATCTCTCAGATACTGGTACTTATTCCTTGTAAAGAATCATTCCTGCTACGTCAACTTCCCACAGAGTTAGTTCGTACACCTTCTTCACGGATTCATCTCCATTAATTCAGGAATAAAATTTGACACTTGTCTCTGAATTCCTTCCTAACGTCAATATTTCCTTATTGCAATAATAAAGAGGTAGCACAAACTGTAAATTTAAAAAGAAGCACAACCAATTGACAAGATTTTGAATGTTATGTCCTCACACTGGCCATTTGCATTTTATTTTTCAAGTTGCACAAACTGCTTAGTTCTCTCCTAAAAATAAACCAACATAGGAAAAAAAGAGCCCAAAGACATTACAATATCACTCAAAAATTTCCCCTATCATTTTATTTCATATTGAGATAATGGGAGAAATACTTTCAAAAATCTTATCATATATTGCTTTATCTTTTGTGGCCTACCATTCCTGAATGAAGACAATAGTAGTTGCCTGCACTTTTTTTTGTGGGCTAGTGAACACAGAAAGCAGGCAAGGATGGGCACTAATCTCATCTAAATCTCTCCTAAAAAATGGCCCATGTGAGATGCTACTCTTTGGTCTGTCCTATAACGAAATGCTGAAAGATCACCTGAAGAGGGCAAGGATTGTACTTAATGCTTAAGCCCAATGTTGACTCCAGAACAACTAGGTATTAACTGGCTGTAAATACATTTAGGCTGCCATTTAGTTTTCTAAATCTTGAGTAATGCAGCTCCAGAATTGTGTTGTAGTGAAGGCAACAAATCAGAAACCTTTAAGATAAAGCAATTATAAGTTTATGACAGGCATATGATTTGAGACTTATCAAAGCAGGGAACTAGAACTGGTTATGTCTGAGGTCCTTGCCAACCATATGTTCATCAGGTGCTCTTACCACCAAATCCTTAGTATAGGCAGTCCTGATTTCATGAGAGGGGAAATTCGGGCCAAACTTATTTCTGGGCAAAATCTAATGAAATGTCCAAGCCAGAAACCTCCATTTAACTCTCAGCAATACAGACATATATGCCATAAAGTTCTCAGTAAGGCTATAATCATAAAAAGATTAAGTTACAATTCTGTTGTTAACTTCGTGCTGCTCTCCTCATCTACCCCCTGCCTTAACACACTTGTGCTATCCTCCTTTTTACATAGGGCAGAGAGCACCAACTTTATCTTTTGGGGCACAGAGCACATTAAATAAAGTACATTTAAAATGTACACTACATTTTTATACCCTGCAAACTCAGGAAATCTCTAAGTCAGTTAAAAGGCTACAAGAACATCTACTCAGAGATGGAATTTTGCCTTGTTATTCTGTTTGTACCATATTGAAGTCCATGCTCTGAAAGCATTCATAATTCCCAGACTGGCCCAGAACTCTTCCCAAATAGCAAAGTTCTTTGAGACAAAGAGTGGGGCAGAAGGCCTTGTGCCAATCCCTATCATTGACACAGGCGCTGGTATGTATCACAACAGAATACCACGGGAGTGACAAAGAAACAGCAACAGCTCATCTAAATCTCTCTCGGGTCCCTGTGAGAGTTACTCTAATGCTGCATGCAAATCAGTCACTTATTGCTTGTTTCATGGCTTTATTTGATTAGACTTGCCAGAAGCAAGGTCAGGCCAAACTGTTACGGTCTTTAAAGAAGAAAGCCATCTTTCTAAGTCAAAGAGACACCATTTTGGAATAACTAATACAAGTGTATCACTAACCCTAGTAGAAGTGCTACTCTCATTCAAATTTGGGTAGCTCTGCTGCCTTTCAGTGCTTTTTTCTTTGACAAAAGACTTAGCCCTAAATAACTTTTGGAAACCTCTTATAAAATTGATTACTTACAGTTCTTTATGGTGACAGGCCTGTTTCTTTTCCCTCCTGACTACAAAGGACTTGCAGCATCACAGCACACTGGTCGGTGATCAGGATACTGCCACAGAATGATCACACAGTTACAGGAACACAAATCCATTGCAAGATTGAGGGAATATTTATGCAAGTGCTCATCTTAAACTGAGCTGTAGGGAGTGGAAATTCTTGCAGGGAGACTATCTATAAAAAGCAAACTGTATGAAGTTCTGGTTCATGCTCCATACATTTTTCTCAAAAGCAGTTGTAACTTTTTTAAAAAAGGAACTTTATTTTGGTTACTACCAAAAAATCATTTATCAAAAGGTGCCCTATGGTGGCTGTTTCTGTCAGGTACTATGCACAATGCTACAGGAAAGCAAACAAACAAAAGAACTGCCAGGTGCATTAAACCTGTTCCAAGCTTATGAGGTAGCGGGGAAAATTAGCAAATGAAAGAATTTTCTGACAAATATTTCATGTTTGGTATGGTCTGTCCTATAAAAAAAGTTCTCTTCAGTCAAAAATCTGCCGAGGACAGACACCTCACCGTCGTCTAAAAAATGAGAGCAGTGACCGTGAACGTCCTGTACTCTTTGCCCCAAAGTTCACTTTGACAAACTGAAAACTTACATGATTTTACCTTTTACTTGAGTATTCTTCCATAAATACGAGATGGCGAATAGTTGCTGTTTAAGTTTCTTCTGGAAGAAAATGAAGTCTCATTTCCAGCCAGCATTTCACAAAGTGAAGCAAGCATCCCAGCAGGCCATATTCAGTGACACAGCTGACAACCGAAATCAGGTCTGATCCTCAAATCTTTCTCCCACCAATTCAATACTTCTGGCAAGAACACTGCATCAATACACAACCATTCACTTTGCTACAAAGGTAGCCATGCTCTAGTTACTGGTCAAACCCCACATCTTCATAACCAAAGTCCTTAAAAGACATTTTTCTACTACGACAGCAAAATGACCTACGGACCTAAAATGACCTCCCATTCCCAACATCCATAACAGAGGATCCAAGTGTTTTTATTATCGGACTTGTCTAAAGGAATTCTCCTCTCCCCACCACCCATTTCCAGATCTTTTCCTACACAGGGTGCAACATTGCTGCTGCTCCATATGAACCAAAACTGGTAAAAGCAGTGATACCTCTCAGTTAGCACTTCACATTTTTCTTCTGCTGGTGTAGTCTTAATCTTTTTACTGTGTCCCTTTCAGGAAACTTCCCCTTTTTATTGCACATCATAACAAGAAAGTCAAGAGCTCCTTAGTCCCTTAGTTTATTCTAACGGTTCACAGCCATTTGTGTGTGTAATCTGCTTTTCCACTTTATTCCAAGTGGAGAATGCTTTTTGACAAGCCATAGTAGAACTATGTCTGATGTCATTAGACAAAGGATAAAATTCAGCAAATACTGAAGTTGCCTTTATAAAAGGCTTGCATGTCTTATGGTGACATATTAAAAAACAAACAAACAAACAAAAACCCTAACCAGGAGATTACTTCTTTCATGTTAGAAAATGGCAGAAAAGCACAGCTGCAGTTGAGCTCGTTATCCTTACTGTCTTGAGGTGATACTGCATAATCTGATCATGAGAAGTTGCACAAACACTCTCTTATTCCTCAAAGATTATGCTGATTTCTCTGGCTATTTCATGACACAGTAAAAGCACTCATTTTCTTGCCCTCAGCCTGCTTGCTTGCCTTYTCCCTGGGGCTGCAAACTCCTCTAAGACAGAAAGGCTGACAAGTTTGCCGCCCCACTTCCTTCAGCATTGCTCTTGAAAGAGAAGGCAGGATACAGGAAGGAAGGATCTTTACAATTCCTGGAGAAAGAGGTGTAAAAAGGGAATATGTTGCAGTATTATCCTGAAGGGGAGAAGGACATTTAAAATGAGGCATTAAAAGGACACTTAGGATATTAAAGTATCTATGAGGTGCCTAGAGGGACACTTTTCAAACGTGCTGAAAAAAAGCATCCTGAAAGGATGCTTTTCAAGAGGCACACTTTGTTCGGAAGCTGCTTCCTCCCAGGTGCAGGCCTTTCCCCCTGCCTCCACAGCTGTAACTCCCTTTCTTTCTGCTTTTCCTTTCTCAGCCCCTCTCCCTCTTCACATGCTTACCAAGTCTCTGTTATCAGCCAGAACAGAAAACTCTCCAAAGCTTCCTGGACTGGTATTCACCTGCTACAAAATAAAATAAATCACACTCATTAGTTAGTCTTTTTTTTCTTCCTCCTTTGTGGTACATTTTTAAACTAGCTAAAAGAAACTGCAGGAGAGTGGCAAAGGGTTATGCAGAATCCAGTGCAGCTTTTACATAAATCACGAGGCCTTGCTGTATAATTTAGGTGTAATGCAATTCACAGTTCACAGAGAGTCGCCAACACACTGAAATTCATCAAAGTTCAGTTTTCAAGGATCCCTTTATTCTGTGAGTGATTACCTAGCCCACATTCACCCCAACCATTTGGTTTAACCACATATTTTAATTACATTCCTGAGTAACATACATTCTTGGCTTTCCATTTCAATTTCCACAGGGCAAATAAAACTGATGGAAAGCGTTTTGACAAGGGTATTGTTATTTCATCCAGTAGCCTGAGATGACTCCAAATTTGGATATTACATTTAATGTTTCTGGAACAGATGCTGCTAGGTCTTTTCATAGGAACGCAGTATCATCTGCATACGTTAGTAGCTTCTATGCCTCAAGTTGCATACAGTTTATATCCTTTGAAGTATCACAGACATTGCTAACTGAGGTACAGGGGCATCTCAAACATTTTTCATCACAAACTAAGAGAGAGGATGACTATAGAAGCATCAGAGCAGCCGGGTACGTAATGCATTTATCTCCTGCAACAAACAGTGCAGGAGTGAGACACAGGTTACTGATCTCTGCAGCCCTCTCAAAACATAGGCCCATGTATAGAAAAGCTCCGGGCAGAATCTCACTCCCTGATGGAGAGCTATAATGGATCAGGCAGGATTCTCCTGAGCATCGAAAGGAAAGACAGAAAGAGTGTTTCTCTCCCACTCCCGCCGCGGAGTGCAACACACTGTGCCAGAACAGCAACAACGTCCCATCTTTCTTTTATTTTCTCTAAGGGGAAATTGCAGGTTTACATTTGTTCTTAATGCCAACTCTGGAAGAAAATATAACAGGTGGCCGTGGGCAGGGAAGCATGTGAACACATCTGTATGTGAGTGTATGTATGTATTTTGGGGGGAGTATAGAGAAATTGCTGATACTGCTTTTCTTATTCTGGCCTTCACTGTTAATGAGACCTTTTCTGTTTATGCAGGAAATCTGATTGGACTTCCTAGGATTCTGGAGTTGTCTAATTTAGGAAGGGAAATAACCCTTCTGCTACTGCATTTCTCTGAGGCACTCTGAATCACACCTCTCTCATTTTGAYAATGTTTGGTGCTATTGCACGAAGGTCCAAAGATGGGCTCACATAGGACYACATCTCAGAATTTGGAAATATGGGGCCTGTGAGACTGCCTACTACTGCAAAGGTGTAAGCAAAGCAACTTGTACGGTAAAGAACTAGAAATTCAGTAAATGCTCCATCCATCAGTTATATTTTCCTCTTGAAAAAGAAAACAAACAAAAAAAMMCCCCACACGATTTAAAGTTATATTCATTTTGAAAATATTTTTGCTTTTCCGATGGCTGTCACTATACATACACACACATAACCCAAAACGTTTTCGCCTTTCTGTTGGACAATGTCTTGAATTATGTGCAACTATGTAAATGCTTCATTTTCTGAACATTCAGGTCAGGAAAAGCTGATAAATATCTCCAGAGGGTGACCTATGTCTAGTGTGAAGGCAAACTGCCCAACCTCTCCTCCTCTTAGAAGCCTGAAAGCAGTAGCACAAGGTCAGTACTTGCTTTTAAGCAACAAGGGTCTTTGGTCAGGTGTTGTCATTTTGAACCCAGACGTCTCACTGCTCTTGACATCACAGACCAGATGTTCACAGCAACCCTAACACTCACAGCGGAGACACGTGTCCAGTGCCTCACTGCCACAGATCCATGGACAGAGAACTGAGGTGAACACAGAGTTGAGGCTCATCAGCATAACAAACTGAGCAAAAAACAATGGCAGCAAAAAGTCAACTGAATTCTTCAGTGGGGAAAAAAAAGGCATTTTAGTCACAATTGTACCAAGTAATTTTCAAGCGTACAACAAAAGAACTACTTAAGAAACTCATGAAGAAGTACTGAATTTCTGATGTGCTTAGACAAAAAAACCTTCCTACTTTTGTTGACAAGGTACAGAATCAGCTGGTAATTTTTCCAATATTTACTATTTATGTCCTTTTATATTCAGAAAAGAAAATCAAACCTGCCTTAACAAATGACGTTTGTGACTTCAAAAACCTTATGATTAAATACACATAGAAATGTGCATACAAAATGTATATGAAGCACATAAACATATGCAGTCACACACATTTCAATACATAAAACTGACCTATCAGAAATCCCTCCATCCTTTCAAAATGTGGTTCCTTCAAACAATTGTTGTTAGGTTTAAACAGGGAAAAGACATCTCTCTGCTCTCCATGCTAAGAGAGGGATGAAAAGTCTGCTTTAAGACTTAGGTACAACTCAATACTTAAAACTCAATCGTAAGTTTTTGCATCCAACCTACAGGCAAAACATATGAACATATTCAGCTTGCATGTGTGTTTGCATGAGCATAGCCATGTTTATCCACAGTGCTGTGTGGCAGAGAACACCGAGAAGCTTGAGAACAGCCTTCCTACCTGTTCTCAGGGGGACTTAGTCTCCTTGCACACCACAGATGTGATGCACTGGATCACCACTCAGTGGATGAACCACTTCTCCACACCGTCCGTTTTGCTCATTGTCACTGTAATTAYGTAACAGAATCCTCTGAACACTGTGCCATTATTGGAGTTATTAATCATTCTGGTTCTGTTTCAAGTATGTGCTTCATCGCCTCCTGGATGCATGCTGCATTATTCCACAAACAGAACATCAAAGCTAACCGCATCCAAATCTACTGTTTCAGGGGTTTTTCAACATAATTTGCTCTTTCAATTTATAGTTTGATTAAATATAAATATATAAGAAAAGAAGAAGTTGGTGTCAACATAGCCACTGACCTTTAAGTGCAAACAAAAGGCAGTTCTTGCCAGTAAACAACTTTGCAAATATGAAACCTGTTTTGTCACTGCTTGGAATAGTCAGTGCTTAGAGATGATAGGCCCTGCATACAAATCAGCTCATGCAGAAAAACACATTTCTAGACATGTTGCAGAATAACAGCAGGAATTCCATGACCCTAGAAGCATACACCATTCGAAGTATTTTTTTAAAGATATACTGTACTAAAATCAAAATAGCAATTTTTTAAAACTGTGCAAAAGCCACAACACAAGCCAATATTCTAGGTTAAAAGTCAATTTCAGAGCATCACTGTGAAAATAATACACTCTCCCAGTTTCAAGAGAACTTCAAAAGTATTAATTATAAGACAAATCTTGGATTTTAGGCTAAATTAAGTCAAGTTTTTAACTTTGCTTTCTTTTGAGAATACCAGCTGATACAAAGTTGGCCATTTCTAAATTTGGTTGACTTGGTTATCTACTACAGTTCATATACACACAATATATTAGAAAAAAATATAAATTAATCACATGTTCTTTAAAACAAATGAAAAGGCATCATACAAACTATATTATCTTCTTTAATTTAGCTACATACATTGGACCCCATGCTTTCCCTCTCTCTGGGAGAACCAGAAGTTCATGCTGTTGAGTACCACTGAGAAGAGTGAATTCCTGGGAAACAGCTTTGCCCATATCACTTATATCTACAGGCAGAATATCACTGCATGAGTTTAGAATGAGATTTATCACATCGCTGTTTTCTGCCTTTGAGAGAGTGCATGTAGAATAGACCAGTGATCCACCAGGACGCAATGCTTTAACAGCAGACCTGCAAATAATGAAGAAAATATTCCGTGTAAGAAATGAGATATATGGGGGCAGGTGATAAGACTTTCAATTCTAGATAAGCACATAGAAGAAAAAAAAAAAMAAMCACTTCATAAAACATTCAACAAAGAATATAATTGACAATTCAGGAAAYATATATATGCTTTCTCATTTATTTTTGTATCGTCAGTTAACTGAGGGTATTTTTATAACAGAATGACATGCGAGAAGCAGAATCCACTCAGAGATGCAAAATGTACTTCAAGCACTTGTACAGGCTACACAATTGTGAAAATGCTGCAGCTGCATATACATACCAGATTATAGCACAGCAGAAGTGCTAGCTAAAAATGCTAAGAAGTGTCTTCTGCTTGCAGAAAAAAATATCCAAACGTACACTGGCGCTAATAACCTGGTCTGATTACAGGATTGTAATTTTATAAACTTTTCTACAATATCTGCAACTTAGCAGATAACAGGACTGAGGCCTTGGCTGAACCACCACTTTTCTACCTGATTTCTTAAGGAAATATAATTTAGCAGAACATATTTTTGATCTGTTTATCTGCTCTTCACCTTTAGATAAATTTTAAAGGTTAATACCGTTATATAAATTTTGAGTAAAAAAGGCAAAATAGTGGCTTAAGATTTTAAGTTTCATGAAACTTTTATGATAATTTGGGTCAGAGGTTCTTTTCATTTCCCCTGCCAAATCTGATTTTAAATAAACTGTTTACTTTCCATTAAAGCAGATCCCCAAGGTCTTTTTCACAGGCATAAAATGTACTCTGTGAGAGTAAGGAAATGAGATCTGCAATCCATATTCAGTTATTGCAAATTAAAAAAGTTAAAAAAAACCAAAACTCAATTCTTGCATCGCAGAAGCTCATTCCTCMCATCTGGCAACACCACATAACTGGAAGAGGAAGCTGTACCAAAAGTTCATATTAAAACAACAAAATGAAGCCCAAGCCTCTCTTGTTTGAAATTAATGYGAGTATCTCTTCAGGTGATTACTCATGTACACTCCAGAGACACCTCGGTTAGTGCTCAGGGGACTCTGCAAGAGGATTCTGCCCCTTGCATAAGGGTAGGCCAAATTCTGGAAGTACGGATTCTTGGAGAAAAACAGTCCTGCTGTATGGAAATACACAGAATAAATCTAGACTGGGAGTATTACTGATGCTACTGTATTGACCYAAAAAAATCTACACGGAAAACCTAAGAAGGTAATGAAATTAAAAAAAAAATCAGAACAGACTGGGGTGAAGCGCCTCCAAATACAGTGAATCTGAATCAGACTTAGTTGGAAAAAACAGTAACTGAAAGAGACAAGCTGAAGAGTTGTTGTTAAATATGGTATCTGAATGAGAACATCTGAGAAAAGATGAAAATAGGAGAGGACAAAACTAGTCCTTTCAACAGAATGGGGCATTTTCAGGAAAAGAATCAATCAATCAATCAATCAATCAATCAATAAAAAGCCTTATCTCAAGCAGGATTGAAGCAACCCTGAAAAAGCTCTGTCCAAAATAGTAAGAAAACACCAGGACAAACGATTGCTTCAGACAGAGATAATACAATTGTGTTCACCTTCTCAAGTGAGAATTCCTGTATATTGTACTGAATTTTTCCCTTCCTGGCAGTGTGTACACGCCTTTTCTTCTCATTTCTTCCAGAAATGCTAGTTAGGTTAATCAACAAGGCAAATACATAATTTATTGCATTTTATACTAGCCTACCTTTAGGCAGTGAAAGTGAACAGATCTTTCTAAACAGATGCTAAAATAATCAGTGTTTAATGTCTTTATTATGACACTCTTCACTAAAAAGATGGAGAGTGAGCAGATGGCTAGCACATTCCGCATAACTATGAGAGCAGCTCAAGTTCAACCACTTATTGGTAAAGAACAGGTTACACAGTACTTAGGCGGCCTGAATATTTTAAATTTAGCTGAGCTAAATGAACATCTTTCTAGGACACTTCCAAAACTGCAAGCTCATTTTGGGCCTCGAAGTTCAGAGAATTTACAAATAATTTAAGAATGTTCTAGAAAAATGTTGCTAAGAGATGACATATATCATATCACCTTGAGATAGTAAAACAGAGTGGATGTCCTCCTGATGACCCTTCTAGATTTACTTTTCTAAAATTCTGCCAATATCTGCATGTATCTGAATTACTGAATTCTGAGTATATTTTCAGTATGTTGCCCCTACCCCTCCAATATATGTATACCGCTCAGGAGGACCTCAACATTGTCTCTAAATTGTCTCTGATGTCACTCCACCTGTTGTCTGTATTTGTTTGGCTCCCACTATAGCTGCCCATTTAAAACAGCAGTGTTTATACTGCTTCTGCCTGGTATGTGTAACCAATCAAAATACAACCAGATATATTGCGAAGCAGAACAGGTTTGTATTTTTGACAAAGTACTTGCAAGAGATTCAATAAGTTAGATGGTGTTCTGTTTCACGACAAATCACTGCATCACAGAATGGCTGGGGTTGGAAGGAACAACCGAAGATACCGTAGTCCAATCTCTCTACCTAAGCAGGGTCACCTCGAGTATGTCCACGCACTTCAGAGAGATAACAGAGCATGAGGATTTCCCAGGAAGGGTGAAAGTGGATCCTCCAAAGTCATGTCCTGTGTGCACTTCCCCGGCTCCACGCACCTGCTAGAGCAATCTCAGTTTGAGCTATTTTGAGCTGACTACACTGCTTCTATAACTGACTCTTTCCCCATCCTTCCCAGTTCAAAGCTCTCCTTAACAGACTGGCCTATCTGCTGGTGGATTCCACCTCTGTCAGTTCTCTATCTTCAAACAGTATCCCATACTTGTAGAAACCAAAACCCATTTGCCAATGCCAATAGCACAGCCAGTTGTTAACTTGGAAAATCTTTCTACTCCTCCTCACATCCTTCCTCATTGACAGGATTGAGAAGAAAATGAACAGGGCTCCTAGACTCCCTGACCACCATCCCCAGAGCTCTGAAATCCAGTTTTATGGTTTCCAATTTGCCCTTGGTATCACTAATGCCCGCATGCTAGAGCAGCAGAAGGCAAGAGTCTGACATGTGGACTCTGGCAGTCTTTCTGTGCCATCTTGTATTTGAGTCCCTGTCAGGCAAGAAACGTCTCTAGACAAGGGGTCAGGAGATGGTTTTCCCTGTTCCCTGATGTGGGGAGTCACCCACAACAATTACCTCACGCTTCTTCAAGATGTTCCTGCAAGGTGCAGGGTCTGTCATTCCAGCCACTTCCCTTAAAGCCATGACCAGGTCCTCCTCAGCTTGGAGGGCACTAAACCTCTTCCTCAATTGCAAGTCTCAGCAGTAGAAAAAGCCTTTCCCCTTTATGAGAAGTKACCAGTTCCTGCAAGGTTCTTCTACAAAGTTATGATGCACCATTTMGGTACATAACCTCTGCGTTACCACACAGAGCCCTCTCACATCTCTATTGGTGTGGGAGGTTGGGACTCCTGGAAATGTATGGTTTCCAAGAATATTCTATCTTTTCTTTATCTTCSGGGATGCTCTGCAGCCTTCCGAAGGAGAACTGACTGACAGCCCAAGCCCACAGAGAGTCCCCAAGCACTCCCTGCAGCCTGAGACCTGTAGAGCTGCGGCTGCTGTCAGAGGGTCTGTCTGAGTTGAAGTCTGTGACACAGCTGATGCAGCAACTCCAAAAGCTACYGGCAAATGTGCTCTGTGGCATCACGACCACGTCCAAGGAAGCAGACATCATCACTGGAAATGAAGGTGCCTCTTGCACAAACTGCTGCAGTGTTCCAMGAAATGTGTAGATGAGGCGCTTGGGGACATGGTTTGGCAGGCACAGTGGTGAGGGGCTTACGGTTGGATTCAATGATCTCAAAGGTCTTTTCCTATCACTACAATTCTATGATAAGTTCTGTGATAATCACTGCATCTGTTAGCTGCACTCTCAAATAAGAGAAATTTTTTCAAAGATCCTTTTGACTACTTCTTTCCTTTGTTTGCATTCTAGCATTTTTAATCTATCTTTCTAAAATTAGCTTGTTAAAGTTTAATTTGTAACACCATTTTCTAATAGAATATGGAGCAGTACAGTGTCTCAAGAATTTTGGCTCTTACTGATGCCACAGCAGGAAACACTGGGAGGAAGACAGCACTGTCTGGTTAAAGTCCCATTTGTGTGTTTCTGTCTTCTACTGAGAAATGGCACAACTATGAAAATTCTGTACTTTTAAACAGTGAACTTAACAACACGAAGATCATTGAACACCACAGCCAGAGTATCCTAAAGCAAGACAAGACAACAACTTGTCAATGCAGCTCACCAGTAGGCACTCCCTCATTCCTACACCTAGAGGATTACATACCTGAGCACTAGCATACAAAGAGAATATGACCAACATTGTTAGCAATACTGAAGGGAGCACCAAGTTTCAGGGTAATGCCACTGCTACGATTGTTTCTGCTATCGTGGGAAACAAGGAGAGAAGGTGGAAGAAACTGTTGGCAGGAGCTCAAGTTTAGTTACTCCTTCTAAGGAACAGTTACCTTCCCGTTTGTACTACAACAGTCCCTGGGAGCCTCACTTAGGATTAAAATGCTTAGTACTGTTTTCTAAACAGTGTAGTCCATTCCTCGGAAAAAAAAAAAAAAAAAATCCTTCCCTTTCAATATATGAGTCAGGAGAGACGGGAAGATCTAGCAGCCACTCCTCCCAAAGGAGATCAGCAAGTCAACAAGAGAATTGCACCCTGAACACCCTCTTCTTGGAGTGAGGTCGGCCCGGGTAATCACAAAGCATCCTTCTCTTTCTAGCAGTTACTTGTTTTTTAACTTTTGCAACAGAACTCAAAGAGAACAGAAATGAAGTATAAATACTCTGTGATACAGATAAGCCAATCTTCACAGCATTAGGGAAAMCACCTGCTTTGTATACTTCCACAGAGTTCCCCCCTCTCGCTATACCCTTTCCATATAAACAGGAATGCAAAATTATGAGAGCAGACAGTTGGCTTTTAAATGTGGAAATATATTTGCATGACAATCAAGATCCCTCCTATCAAGACCCTCCCTCCAGCAGAATCCCAAAGCAGAGTAACTAACTTGTGAGATACCTGACAACTTTACAGACACAAGTTGATAACGACAACTACTTTCAGATGTGTAAAAGATACTACATGAAAATTTAAACAAGGAAGTGAGAAAACAGTTTTACCAGGTGAAAGTGGAAAAGATAAATACCAAACAAGTAGATACGCCCACAGGGTTAAAAAACAAGATACCTAAGAGAGTGTCTTTTCTTTAACATATATAAAGTAACAACTGTTCAAGAAAACATATCGATGCTTTAAAATGCACTGTGCTCCTACAACAGATGGTTAGTGCAGTGAATTAGAGGAAATCTTCTCAACCAAATCCTTAAAATCTCACTTGAGAAACAAACCAACAGTAACACTCTACTTGGCTTGGGAATTTTCATTGGACCCAAAAGGTCAGGTCACTCACTGCAAGCTACTTTAACTTTGATCCTAAATCACAAACTAAAGTATCTACRATAGATGTACACTGCAAGGTTAATCAATGTATCTACTCATCTTGCCAAGTTCAGCAACAGCTGCTTCTGTAACTGTTTTCAATGTCACCATATTACCATCCCCAATTAAGCTGCTCTTAGCTTTTGAGAAACCTTCAGCTGCAAAATTCCAAGGAAGTCGTGCTGGGCTCAAAGTCGCAAGGTAATACTGTAGTGGTGGGCTAAGYAGCCTCACAGAGTTTGGTCCCCACATCAGCAGCATGGGGAGTGGAATTCATTCACAAGACATAGAGGTACAAAAGATGTATTAATGTAGGCTAACTCCTCACACTGTAAGAATACTAAACATGCTTTTTAAAGCAATACATTAGTTGAAAAACATTTTTTWAACCCAAGATTCATTTTAAATCTAACAACAGAGGAATAAGATGCTAAGAAATAAACCAGATAAAACAGAGGAATAGGATTATTTAGCAGCTTAGTGAAAAAGACCTCTCTTGAGTCACATGATGACTTAAAACTGAAACAATTTCACAACTAAAATGCAGTTATCTAAAATTTCCAAAGGGAATTTTTCACCCTGAAAGAAAATTAAACAACATGATAGCTTGCCATTTTGTTAAGTTTTTAATGATTTCAAGTCTTGATGTTTCAATCACTCCTTTAAAAATCGGCATATAATATACAGATATAAAAATATTATGGTGCATTATTTCATATTGTAGCAAGCATCTGCATGTCCAGCCCACTCCTCTCATGCTTGGGTKTACGTTCTGCCTGCCACCCAAAGGGTCACGATTGCTCATTTAACCATTTTCCATATTAAAGTAAAAGATTAYATAGGTTTTAGGGCAAATCTGAAACAATGCAACACTTCAACAGTGCCATCTTTTGGCAATTGGGAAGTACTTCTTTTCCATAACCTAGTTAATGTCTGGTCAGAATAAAATTATCAACCCTTCTACGAGCCATTCCAGAAGGAAAACATCTCAAAATATGTTTCCTTTTACCTTACATCCTATTCTTCCTACCGACTAAAGATATCATGCATTTCTTTTTCCCCTTGAAAGAGGCCAGATACATTAGTCATATGGTCTTCATCTTAAAGGTTTTGCTTTAAGTATAAAAACAAAGCGTAAAAAATACATAAAAGCGTAAAAGTACAAATAAAGTATAAAATGCAGCCATCTAAAAAGAGACAAAAAGAATAAACCCCACCTGTTTTGCTCTAGTCATTCTGCCCTGATAAATAACATGTTTCTAGCCCACTGAAGCCCACTACAGCCCCAGTGTTTTTTAATTAGAAATGACGACACACACATAAACACAAAAAAAGACTATAGGTAGGATTAARGCAAAAATTGTCAGATTAAATTGGCATCTCTCATGCTTAAAATCATCCCCAAACAACTCCTTAGCTGTTCTGGAGGTATTTTGGTCATTTATTCATTTATTAACTCCATAAACTTCATTCTGCCACCTGTCAGCAGGGACTTGATTCCTACRTTTCTCACAAGGCACTATCAAAGGCTTAAAATCAGGATGTACTTAAAACTCGAGCCTACTTATTTTAAAATATCTCTGATAGAAGGACAGGTGAGGCCACAACAGCACTCGCTGTTTCTTCTCTATGTACAGAGAGTCAAACCATCAGCCCAGCAAACAGCTGAGCTGTCACTGAAGTCTACTCTTCATTCTCAAATAAAGGCACTCCCCATTCCTCTGCTAAAATCCTACCTACAGAAAGAAAGGTGAAGGTTCACCAACTACTGAAATGCATAAAGACAAAAGGTAGCCTTTAAAGAATAAAAGTCCTCCACTCCAGTTCCTGTTCCAAGGACTATCAAGGACTATAAAATATAATATATATATTGTATAGTATAAATATAAAGTAATATAAGTATAAATATACTGTATATAATATATAGTATAAAATAAATAGCTGTATCTTGGAGTAGGAACCAGATCTGGGGCTCTCCTTCTTCGCTTGTTTCAGGCATTGTGCTTTTGGCAGATAATCTTTTACTTYTTTGTGTATGAGCAAATCTTCTCCAGAAAACAGAAAGACAGACTCATACAGCCAGCACTGCCATCAACAGTGGTTTGGGGAATGATACAGAACAAATATGGCACATTTGAGCGCATTAAATTCAAAGGAAAACTAAATGTACACTATCTGACCACTGGTTAGCTAACCATTTTTATCCTGAAGGACAACTAAACATGAAGGGCAGAAAACACTGTACTGGCAAGACACCCTGAACAGCACTCTTTATAATCATCAGCTTTTCCAGGCGGCAAGTCATTAAAAAAGGAATTCCCCCCAAAAAACCCCACAAATGTTATTTCAACAGGTGACGTTCCAACGCGCTCCTAGTGGAACTGATGGACTGGRTGACTACAAATAGTGAATAGATTAAATGGCCCACAACAGGAGAACAAGAGGAAAAAAATCAGGGGAAAGAGTTAAAGATGCAGAAAAGTAATCGTCATCATGATTCTGCCCCCTTCCCTCCATGCCTCTTTCCTTCTCCACCCATAAGGATGTACATCCTTCCTCAAGCTACCTCTCCCCTTCTGCTATCTCAGCTCCAAGCTCCTCTGGCTTGTTTCAAAGAGTCCAAGAACGAGGCCCCTTGGAGCTCCTTTCTATGAGGCCCCAGGCTAAYAGATAGAAATGCAAGGCACAAAAAATCTGAAGGGACAAATACTTCTCCTTCCCCCATCTCATGCAACTCTGACCTCCTAATGCCAGACACTAAAAACTCAAACAACCTCTAGGATGCAAGTGGAAAAAAAGAAAGAAAGAAAAAAAACCTTCCTTGCAGCCCTTTCCTGCCTTGGCTGAATTTTCTTCCTCATCAGTAACAAAGCACAAACAAAAGCAGAGTCACTTTACCTACACAGAACAACTAGCTGATTGAGAGTATCTTCCTTTTCACTTCATTATATGTTTGTGTGACAAAAAGGCTTTGTCTTAACACAGATTTTTCTTCCCCATCCATTCATTAATGACAATACTTTTCYTGCACTTTTTAAAGTATCCTAATCCTAACTGAGGCCTACGTGGGTCACACTGACAAGGTGGCAGGTGGCAGCTCTGTGTCACGACTGTCTAAAGTAAAGGCAACTAACATCTACTGTTGACAAAACCTGGACGAAACCAATGTCTATATGAAACTGTTTTATTTATTCAGGGTAGGGTATCTCCTACAGATTTTCTTGAGCAGGAACATTGGGCTCATCTGATGAAAAGGAGGTAACTAACTGCAACGAAAGTCTTACGGGAAAGGAGTCCACTGATTGGGCTGGCAGAGGTTGGAAAAGGAGATCAATATTTACCTTTCAAAGTACCAAAACGAGCAGCGGCCAAAACCACCTAYAGGAAAAAATATGTATGGCTATATACAGTAACAAAATTAAAGTATGAGATATCTATTACTACTCCATGCATATCCCACAATAATGCATCTAAATTAAGACCGCGTAGACTTAGCAGTGTAAATGCACAGCATAATTAAAGGAGAATTTTAATGCAAGAAATAAATTTAACTCCATCTACTGTACTACTAGGTAATATATTAATGTTACTAATGATACAGTGGTATTCTGCCTACTTATAGAAAACAATTTTTGCCTCTGCCTTCAAACAAACAAACAAACAAACAAAAATTAACAGCATGCTGAATAAAAAGTAGAAGCAGCTTTGTAATTACATTTCTATATATATCCCAAAAATTACATTTCAATGAAAATATGAAAGAGACAGTGAATATGTGAGGAAAGCATATCTTTTTTTTTCCCCCAGTAATTCACTGAATTACTGCATTTGCGACAGTATTTAATATACATCACATGAGAAAGATATTCTTTGGGGGGGGGGAGGGGTAGTGAATTATTATATGAGACCATGTCCTTAATCTTTATGTACTACGTAAAATAGAGTATTTTGCAACTTAAGTGTTGCTATACTTTCCCAATAAGTTTTAACATTTATTCCAAGTAAGAAACATTTTCAGAGGTCTAGGCTGAGGGCAATAATGAGTATCCAGTGGCWCATTAGATCAACCAGGACTGCCAACACTACCCGATGACTCAAGGGAAAATGTCAATCTCATTTTACCTCCTGCATGTGCTGACCTGTGAGCTCCCATACAGAGTGGCTGCAGTCTCTGGTCCAGTGATGCCAAAAACTGAAGCACCAAGACAAAGAGGGCTCAGGAGCTTTACAAAAGCCATGCAGCACCTGCTTACTTACACTTMACATTAACTAATGGGTTAAGTTTCCATCATTTCAGAAAATTAAATTCAGAATATCCGAGTTGATATTTTTTTTTCTTCCAAGTAAAATGTGTGCACAACCTCTCCCACTCTTCCAAAAACTTCTTGGCAATAAATAAAATTAATTTATGGTAAACTTTTCTTACAAGAATGAATCAGCAATTTCAAATACCRTATTATGACTGACATTTAAAGCAAAACAAAGTTCTTATTCATTATACCTTGCCATTGCACTCCAGTTGCCCAGCAGATATAAGAGAAGCTAGGTATGTAATGGACAGCCATAGTTCCTTATATATGTATAAGCAGTGAAGGGATTCAAACTTTTCATTCACCAGGAAAAATAAAGTGCTTCCCTATTTTTTCAATCCAAATATAACCCTGAGTTCTGAAAAACGAGAACATATACAGCTCTAAGCAAATCAACTAAGAAAATAAAAACAAGGTGTACCACCTGTAACTCCAAGCACAGCATATTCAGGATCCTTCACGTTTCTTCCACACCTAGAATCTCCTGAAAGCCCCTTGCCTGTGTGTGCRTGTGCATCTGCCTGCACCTACTCAAAACTTGCAGTAACTTCCTTGTAGTGACAAGGAGGGGACAGAAAGAGGGAGAAGGCCAACATGGCACGTCTTTAAAAGTTAGTTTGAGCTCCTCTGGATCAGAACTCTATTGCACACCAACTAGAARTGTTTAATTAATGTGAGATATTGTATATAAGAGCTAGGGTTGCTTGAGTACTTTCATTGCTTTTCCTAACTTGTATTCATTTTTTTTTCCCTTCAAGTTGAACCCTAACTCTGTGTCTTTCAGCTACAGCAACTAGTCTAGGAATTCTCAGAACATCCATTAGAGATTTCCCACTAAGTTATTATGCACTCAAACTTAACTGTAAGTTTATTCTTTGTCTCAGAATCGATACCATTGTTAAATTCACTTATTGGTATTGCTGCATTCTGTGCTAGCATCCAGTAACAGGAAATGACCTTTTCTCACTTAGTTTGCAATTTGTTTTCTGCATGAATACTTCAAATAATAACAGGATTTGCAGAGCGTTCTTATATTACAGCACCCAGCAGGGATGCTTTGGTTATGACATTAACAATCATTATAATCTCCATTTCCTTCAAATCAGCGGTGTCCTTATTGCTTACAATCTGCTCTGCAGTATTTATGCTACTTATTTACATTCCAAATTTTATTCAGACTGGAGTAGCAAGATAGTTGTAATGGTTTCAGCACTTCTTGCGAATCCACTTTCTTTGAAGCTTCTATGTATTAAATAAATCACATTGCATTGCAAAGATACTTTTTCTTTCCTGTCTTCCTCCGTGATTTCCCCAGTTTTCCYCTGAAAGCTGATCTGCTTAAAAAAATGCAAGACGTCAGGCAAATTACAAGTGAAATATTTCCATAACCAAAAAGAAAACAGGAAAAGACAAATTTGGGGCTGAAAGTCACTTGACAGAAATGAAAACAAAACTCCTCTTTTCCATTTTCTTCCTTGCATATACTCCCTCTTTGAACACTTAAGTACTACAGCTAAACTAATGCTTTTCCTATATACTTTAAGCTCATCTTCAAATGAACAATATTTATCACATTAATTTTAGCAAAATTTCTGGGATACAGATTCATACTTTTTAAATAGGTTTGGAAACTGAGGAGAAAAATGTCCATGAGTATTAAGCACAAGATAATCTGAACGTATAAATCAGGGTCAACTGTGCATAAACCGACTCAAACAAGATGCAGCATAGCTGGATTAGTGCATTGGTTTAATCTCAGCAAATACTACCAATGCATCAGAGCCAAGACTCAAACAGAATTATTTATTTATAATTTTGTATACTAGCCATGAAAATGATTTCATCATTTCCACTTTCTCACTTACATAATGGATCTGGGGCTTCATTAGCATTGTGAATTTGTTCTAATATGATCAGATAACGAGTACAATAAAGGTACAGTGCACAGTTACACTATTTACTAAGTATATGCCACATATTTTATAGGATAAAGCTTATCAGCTTTACATCTTGAACCTAACCATTCATTTTATTGGGTCCAGAAACAATCTCCCTTCCCTATCCCACCCCCCAAAAAAAAAAAAAAAAAAAAAAAAAAGTCTTTTGCATGTAACAATAGACTGTTGGATCTATGTAACTACTTAGACCCACGGTGACAGAAAAAGAAATTAGCATCCTTTTACTTCAAGTTACACATCAAAAACATTTTGTCTTATTGCCATGCTTTCAACAAAAGCAAAGTTCTCTTCTAGATTTAGGATCATTTCAATTAAATACGATGTGAGGCAACARGAATGTTTCCTCTTTTAAAACAAGGGTCCTGCTGTCAACAGTTCTTCAGGATTATAATCTGCAGTGATTTATATAAATTTTCAAAATTTCACTGCATGATATATGCTTTCTTTTGTTAGAGGTTCACAAATTGGATTTTATATGACAAATATTGAAAAGAGGAAACTGAAAGAGGTCAGTGTTTTAAATGTGATTGATTTCTGCAAAGGGAATGGGTGACATGATGCATTACTGCAATAAGACACTCATATTTCTGTTATAAATCACAGGCTTCTGCCTYTTTTGACTCAAGTCTTGCAAATCTATCTTGAACTGCTGCAATGGGAACTTCTCATAAAAGTTTTTTGTTGTTGTTGTTGAAATAATACTATTTTTTTCCTCGCAATTTGCTTTGACAGATGGGTACTTCCAAGGTACTGKGGGGCACTTAGAAGTTTACTATTATATCAATACCTATATGGCATTATAATGGCTACAGAAACTGTTTTTGGAAGCAAATGTCATAATTCTACTCTAATCTAACTCCTAAAACATTTTAACCTTCACATGTAATAGTGTATTATTACTATTAGTTCATTTTGTGATTTCTGTTTAAAGAAGTCAGTTATAGGCAATATTTTAGTCATTTTCAAACTGAAAGTTAATAGCAATCAGAAAACATGAACTTTCAAGAGACCAAATGCAAGACTTGTAAGACAGTAACTTCAAGTATGACTGTTACTTTACAAAAAATACTCAAGTATACAAAGTATTAAGGAGAAGGCATAGCTTATCACGTTGTAGAAACGTAAGTGGTTCAAATGTTTCACAAGTGCTTGCCTATGGCTGGTATCATTTCTAAGTACAATGTATTACAACTTTGGGTGGATTTTCTTCAAAAGCAAAAAAGCCCTCCAGTCTGGRAGATGGTAATAACCTATCAATTACAAATAAGTACTTGCTGTAACCACTAAAATGGGTGTTAGATCCTATCAGTTAAGAATGTGCAACAGTAGATTCAAATTATTCTGATAAAAATGCCAGAAAACAAATTCTGTAGTAGTACTGACAGTTTTGTGATCAAACAGACTGTAAGAACCGTATTTGATAATTCTGTTGAAGAATTAAAAAAAAAAAAAAAARAAAAAAAAAAAGAAACACACTTAAAAAATGCCCACTTTTTCAGATACTTAAAGAAAAGATGCTGTTAAAAAATTCTCTGTGTGTTTCTGTTTCATCTGGGGAATATTTTTGGAATTATTTTAGCTGTGTCCACAGAAAATATTTTGATAAGATACCAGGTTGCTTTGACACATCTAGAAGTGGATCTCTTTGTTAACAAGAGAATAAACAGGATAGAAGATCTAGACCTCAATACTTACATTATCAAAGAATCATAGAACAATAATGGTTAGAAAAGACCTTCGAGGTCATCGAGTCCCACCATAAGCCCCTCACCATTGAGTCCCACCATAAGTCTGCTAAATCATGTCCCTGAGCACCTCATCTACACATTTGTTGAGCACTGCCAGGGAACGGGGACTCCACCATTTCCCTAGGCAGCCTGTTCCAATGCCTCACCACTCTGAAGCATTGCTACACCACACTGTGTAGAAATTCTTCCTGATGTCTAACCTGAATCTCTCCTGGCGCAACTTGAGGCCATTTCCTCTGGTCCTAAAGGACAATWACTCCATTCCCTGAAAATTTCCATATTCAAATTACCTTAGATTAACTTCTATCTAAACAGCAATTGCAACAAGCTATTCACTTGTTCTTTCCATTGTGTGAAACTTGGATTTTGRTAATAAATATGACAAACTTTGCCCCATATCCTTTTCATTAACTAGAAGAAGCTCCTTTAGTAGCTCTTCTCTGCACTTCTCACCTTAGCAGCTGTAACTGTAGAGAAGATAACTCTTTCCTTTGCATTAGCCTAAGTGTAGCTTGATGAATATCAGAAGAAAATAACCAGCTTCTGTCATTTGAACACGGAGCATCCACCAGTACCTATAAAACAAATATGAGCAAAAAAGATCATTAAATACAAAAATACTCACTTTCTAAATACTATACGTCAAAAYCTACTCAATTCATTTTTGAAAATATTTAGAATGCTCTTTCTATTCTTCAGGTTACAGACAAAAAAAATTTACTATTTTGAAATGTTTCTGTAGAGTCATCAAGAGAAAAAAAAAAAGACAGAAATTACTGCTCCAAAAGCATCTTCCACCTGAACAACACTTACTCGTGTCCTCCCCTTTACTAGTTACATATCATGCAAAGAACACAATGATAAGGTCTTCAGAATCCATTACCAAGTTTAAATAGYTAACTTCATCCAGCATATGAACAAATGCACAATAAGTTTCATACAGTGCTCACCGAGGCTCTGCAGAGCCCGTTTGTGACCTTGTTTTCCTAATCAGCCAGATATTTTTCTAGTTCTTGAAAAAAGAATAACATATGAAAAGAAAGAAATGAAATACAGAAATACCATTTCTTAATATGCAAAAATACCATTTGCTAATATGCAATAACATTACCTTGTCATATAATTCGGGATTGAGATCTCCAATCTGTCTGCCATCCAATTGAGAAACAGTTATTGATTTGTTCAAAGGGGCTGGGATGAAGGATTCTAGTGTCTCTTTCAACCATCTTGCTCTCAAACCATCATACTCATTACAGTGAAAGTGACCTTAAGAAATTAAAAACTAAAGTAAACATTCTCTGAGATTCTTACAAATATAGGGAATTAAAACAATTTTGAAATTTTTACTATTTTTCCAGGACTGCCACAGAGTTGACACACTATGTGCTTATGCTATTGCATATATCATAATACTGCTGGATATTTACAAGCCTAAGTAAATCTCAACATGTTCCTACTGAGCAATCCACTAATATTTAGGGCAGCAGTAGACTTCCAAAGTAAAACAAATGTTAAACATAATCCACATTCTAAGTAAGAATATTTCTGAACCCCTTCCACCACTGTCTACAGAATTTTTGCCCTTAATTAGTTGTTTCTTCATTTATTTAATAAAAAAAAGCGTATGTGTCCTAAGCACATCAATACAACTCCTTATTTGAAATTTAAACCAGAAGTATTTTAACAAAGTTTTGGTTGCACTTATGTTTAGCAATGTTTAACAGAGTAGCTACATGCTCAGAAGAAACACCATTGTTGCTTGTATCAAGGCCAGCATGCGGCACCAYATTTTCCAACTCTTTTCTTTAGTAAAATTTCTATTTTGCATCTCTAGACACTGTGGTTTGTCCCATACACTTGTCTTATACACTCTTTTTGCCAAATAGAATAGGGTAGCATTCACTAAGCGCTCACTTAGCATTCACTAAGGTGTTGTCACAATCAACTTCCCTGTATCTTACTCTCATGACCAACAATTCATAAGCAGCCGTGCTTCTGTAAAAGTGCTTTTTCCAAACTCTTTAAAARGGCAACCCACATATAATTTACCTTGTAAACATCATCTCACTTCTCTAACAGAGGAAGAGAGCCATCCATAATTGCCAGACACTGGTGTTTATAGAATTTTTCTCACCCTTAAGATCATACAGAGCTTTCAATATTTCAACATAGTTACTACCCAAGCTAGCATATACACTTGGAAAGARCAGTCACAAATTATTTGAACTCCCTGGCCTGGAAGGACTGAGCTGCTGTGGCTTTCAGTTGCCTCCTCACGTGCTGTTATCCTCTCAGTGTCATTGTGCAATGTCTAGGTTGATTGAGACACAGAACACATTAAGTGTTCAYACAGATCAATTGATCATAAGCTTTCTTCCTGTGCTTAGCTCTTACCTATTTAACCTTTTATGGCCCATTTTACATGTGTATATTTTGAGTTCACTTACACTATTTGAATAGCACTGGCCAGACAGGCAATAAAAGAACAGAAAAAACACACAAATATTTTAAAATTGCAGAGTACTTAYCCCCCCTATGCCAAGAAGCCTAAAACTTATTTTGAAAATTATCACAAAAGTAACAATAAGCAAATGAGTAAAGAAATAAAAATGTAGAGCTACTCTCCTTTTATCTGTCAATCTGCAACAATCTGTATAACAAGAACTACAGCATTTTTCATCCACTTTTAGGTAAACAGTTGTCATGAAAAACCCTAACAAACAACATGACATCACTTAGATCACAGGCTGTTTTTTCTTTCTAATTCAAATCTGGCACAGAATGCAAACACAACCAGCATAACCCAGACAGATAAAGCCAGGGATTGGATACTAACAGCTAATAACAGTTCAGCATGTTACCTGGAGAGGCACACTGCAGTATAGCTACTGATTTACCCCCTGGCGCAGCACATAGATCCAGAACCTCTTCCCCATCTTGCAAATCCAGTGCCAGCACTGGCAAGAGCGAGGCTGCATTCAGCAGGTAATAGTCTTTCAGTTTACCAGGCTGGTGTTTCTGTGCTGGGAACCTCCCAGGAGTTCTACTGATGTAACACTTCAATGATCCCGGCAGATAAGGCAAAGTTTCTTGAAACAGAGGATGATACCCCTTCAAACACATAGTGTTCTCCAGCTCCAAGGACCAGCTGAATTTGTTAAGAAGAACAGCATACTGCCAGCACATAGGGTGTGTGAGTACATCCCTGGATTGCAAAAAGAAAGGAAAAGCTGTTTAATAACTTGACAAATAAAATTATATTGCCATAACACAGTAAGTTTTTCCTTATATATGAGTAACTATTTCATCACAGCATGATTTTGCTGAAATCGAAATAGAATCACATCATTTTGATTAGATACTTTTTAGAAAGTACTAGCTTGATTTCCTATAACTGCTGCTTTTCAAAACATTATCTCCTAAAAGAGAATATTATTTGTTTTTCCTAACAGAATAGGTAGAACCTATACATTATGTAGTTCAATGTTATAACTACAAAGGATTTTGCTAGGAACCAGGAACAACTGTCATATCAGCTGTCAAAAAAGGCAACAGAAACAAAATTCACATTTGCTTTGTAAGGGTCATTTCAGCCATCTCTGAACGTGCGCATATCTAAAATAAGKGTTCTATGAGTGTTCTTTTCTAAATTCCTATTTATGTTCTACAATTCTTGGGTCAGAAAAAATTAAGACAGCAGAAGATAATGAAAAAGCAGTGCTTATATGGTAGCAACAAGTCTGTTTAAATTTCAATTTCCTTTTTATAGATCTTTGTTTTGTGAATATTCTCCATTTTCCATTTTAAATACTCTCTGTATTTTTTTCATATTTCAGTAGTAAAGATAGTATTAACTATCTTTAAGGGGAAAATAGCATTGATACAATMCAAAACAGCTTTTAATATACTTTGAACTTTTAATTTATTTTCAGTTAAAAACAAAATATTCAGTTAAGCCAATGTCATGCTTATATATGTCCTTTTTTTTTAACAGAGACCAAAGAGGGCACTTAGRAAAATTACATGGTTACTATGGCTCATCATGTATGTTATTTTTTCTTTCAAACTAGAGCAGTGAATTTCTCTTGAAGGTCTCTTTGACTGGCTTTCCTATGAGCAACAACCACGGGCTAGCAGGGAGAGATGCTCCTCTCAATACCACAGCCAGTTTTTTAAACTGCTGCGTGACCAAGGCCCAACTTAAATGATGTCACTTTCTGTATAGAAGAGAGCCAATAAAATTCAATTTCTTCTTAAGAAAGATGCCCTGGGAGATATTTCACTCCGAACATTTTTGCCTTTGTTTCTTAACATACTACTAAGCTGCAGAACAAATGCTAACAGCTGCTACTAAGCATGTAAGCTTTTTTGACCATCATTTTATGAAACAGTTAACAAAAGCATGTAAGATGGCAGCCTCTTTTTCTTTACACTGCTTACAAATACAGGTAACATAATTTTATATACCACCAGAGAAGCAACAAAAAAACACGTATCAATCTCCTACTACTTCACACTGCTATGCTAAACTAAAAATAGCTGAACCAGTTGTTATATTCTATGACTCCTTGCAAGAAATTTATGAGGTAGTTCACAACAAACAGAACAACTCCGCACACACACACAAACTAAAACMGACCTGACTCCCGTCCATTCATCTCTCAGTTCCTTTGTGTACTGCTTCTCAAAATGGTCCAAAACAACCTGGCAAATCTGCCTTTGAAGCTTCCCTTTTGTTTTATTCTCCAGCTTAAAGAAGAAGAAAAAAAGAAGGGAAAAAAGTGAGAAAAAAATGTTATTAAAAACAAAGTTTATCAACTTAATAAAATTCCCCAATTACCATGGCTATGTAACAGATATAATCAAAACTAGTAACAAAAATGTCTGAGAAAGCAAGTTAGGCTAATACAGTTTCTTTTTTCCCTACCCATGAAGATGTATTTCAAGACTTGCTGCTAGTATTCSTATTACACTCCCACTAAGATAGTGGTTCCTGGTGCTCCGATATATCAGTAGCACCAAAAAAAGAAGAAAAAAAAAAAGYACAATTAGAGAGATGGTTTCCTGGAAATGTAATCCCTTTTGCCAGTGAGACCTACTTCTCAATGTTTTCAACAAAAACAAATCCACTTCTATCATCGCACACAAGTGTGCTGGAGTACACCCACAAAACATCGCAGTAATTATGCCAGGAAAAGGCAAAAACAACGCAGTTATACTTTCTAGATTGTTGCTCTTTTAACCTAAGAACACTTTATGTTGCATTTCAGGGGAGGCAGGGGGAACAATTTCTTGCCTCCAAACATATTCGTGCTATACAAATAGAAAATGTTATGGAGAAAAAAAAATTTAAAAATGCCTCCTTTTTTTTTTTTTCCTCTCTAAAGGTATGCAACTTTCCCCTGCCAAAGTAACACTGTCATTCTGCCCGTTTTCCTCCTTATGTGTCACCTCTAGTTCTCAGCTAAACAGAAAAACCTGAAATGCAAGCGGCCTGTTGACATTAACGGGCTGCTAACGTTGCAGTTACTTCTACTGTTGTTTTGCTTTGCTTCTCTTTTAAACTATTATGCGGGACGGGACAGGACAGCACCGTTGCGCGGATGTCGCTGACAAGCACCAGCTGCCGCGCGCTCGCACGGGGCCGCGGGCCGGCAGCGCCGCCGCTCCCACGGAATGGGGGCAGCGCCGCCGCTCCCGCGGGACGGGGGCAGCGCCGGCCTCGCCCCCGGCGGAGCCCTGCTCGGCTCGCGCGGCTCGCCCACGCTCCCCATGCCGCGGAGAGCCACAGGGCGCTCGCAAAGCAGCGTCTGGCGAGACGCCGCCCGCCCGCCCGCGCCATGGCTGCCCCGCGCGCCCGCCATGCGCCGCCCGCCGCCGCTAACCGCCGTTAACGGCCGGCCGCGCGCGGGGCGGGGCGCAGCGGGGCGGGCACCGCCGCCATGATGGCGGAGTGCGCCTGATGCCCGCCCCGCGCCGGCCCCT
>PTEX01000038.1:4361051-4405761 GCA_003342815.1 Eudromia elegans | reverse complement strand
CAGCAGCGCGGCAGGGCGCGGCAGCCGCATGGCCGGAGCGCGATGGGGCGGCCCCGGTGCGCAGCGCGGCTCGCCCGGCCCCGCCTGGCCACGCGCTGCCTGCTTCACTTCCCCGTGCGGCTGCTAGTGCCGCGTTGTGCTCCTGCGGCCCCGTTCCAAGAGGCCGGCCTGGCCTAGGGCACSGCTGACCTCCACGTTAATCAGCGGGTAAAACCGGCCCGCGGCCCGGTGCCGGCTCGGGCCGCTGCTGCCTACAAGCTCCAGCTCTGCTTTACGGCTCCAGAGGCCCAGCGGGCCCAAAACGACACACACATGGCAACACACCTTTTAGCAGCCTGCTCSGTGCCGCAGCAGAGCCCACCTCGGCTTTGGCCCGCTGCTGCCGCAGGTGGMGCAAGGCCCCAGGAGGGTAATGATGACACCCGCCTCTCGCCGAGATGGTCAGYCCAGCCCGGGCAGTGCTGCGGGCAGAGCATCACCAGCGCCGCCACCCTTGTTGACCCGTCTGTGCCCGGTTCAGCAGGAGGCTGCCAAAACACACCGACAGTAAGCACTCTTCAAGCACTGGATGGTCATATTTGACACGGTTTTCTAGGAATAGCTACAYGAACCACTTGTGCAAACTCAAATAGTCTCTAGAATGCAAAATGCAAAGCGGTGCAAAGGCAACGGTGCTATCAGGTAAATAAATATTTGAGTTTCAGGCAGCAACTAATGAATACTAAGAACATTTATGCAAATTACCATCATCAAACTTGAAAGCTTATTTAAAATGTTTTGAGATGGATCCAGAGAAAGAGCCAGTAAGCAGTATATACCTCCTTTAGGTCAAATCTGGAGAGAGCAGAAAGGGTTTTTAAAATATTCCAGATACAGAGCAGTACTGTTTTTCAAACTACAGGGCTAAGTTCCCTCTGAGGTAAGTCTGCAAAGACCGATAATAGGCACAATGGACAGAATAGTATAGACAACAAAACACATAATTATTTTACTTGACYACTAAAGCAAGCGTAAATATGCCGAAAGAAAAGGAGACTGTATAGATCATACTGGTGCCTGGTACTTTCAGAGGGTGTAGTAGCTCTGTCTAGGGAGAGTAGTTCACGTATCTAAAAATAAGTCAATATTCACAAATACCACCATGAGAGTGCATCAGCATCCTGAGTTTTATATAGTAATTTAGAACTATACAAGCAAACAGAATTAGGGCAGGTTTTGCAAAAGCGTACTTGGTTTTATAAAAATTGAAATAATGGACAACTTGCAATAATAAGCAGCATATAYGGTTTTGGATTAAAAATAATATAGGATTAAAAGACCACACAAATTAATGCTATCATGTTGTAGAACTCTTTGGTGAACGGACTTAAGGCTGTATTCTCATGTGTAATGAGTAGTTTGATCGATGATCAAGACATTACATTTTTAAGCAGGAAATACAAACATGGCGGGAAGACTATGAATTTGAGTTTTTCAAAAATCTACTATACTTTGGAAAAAAAAAGTTGAAGTGCAACTATATGCTTCAAAATTCTGAGACTCCTCCTCTCCTCTTTTTTTTCCTTAGTCCTCTTTCTTGTCAAAATATTAAAAAAAACCCCCATCTATAAAGATTCTATTCTGTGCTTTTCAGCAATGTAAAATGCAGCCATTAAGCATTTATGAGTGTATTTGCCTCCAAAAATGCAAATTTATGATATAGGAAACGCTTATGTTGTACATTAGTTTTATTCTAAACATACATGTCATCTTGAGCAAATAAAAGGTTAAGGTAATAAAAAGTACTGTAAGAATTACTATTAAAAATAATTGCAGTGCATATTCATAAGAAATATGAAATTTTGTTTAGTTCTTTGGTCACATAAAATTACAAATTTATTTTAACAGCAAAAACAAAGCCGATATACGTGTACAAACACACAACATACATAATATGCATTTCACATATAAGTATCAACATCTTGCATTTCAATTTTTCTTTTTATTTTTCCCCACAGCTGTAGTTAGCTGTATTTTTACTAAAAATTTCTATTAACTTAGATTAATTTTAAAATAAAAAGTAATAAATTTGAAGAAACCGAAGCTGTAAAAAAAGTAAGCCTGTGAATGTAGAACATTCAAACCAAAGAACTAAGTGATAAGATAGTAAGATTAGGATTGCACACGTAAACTTTTCTGCAAGAAAATTCCTGCAATAAAGATAGTGTTTATTTAAAATGAAAATAACTAAGTCCTGAGAATAATCAAGCAGAACCATGTTACTTTGTGAGAATACAAGAGAAGTGTTCCCCTCCTGACAGTCATGTGCAAACTGTTTTATACTTGCACTAAGAGAGCAAACTTGGAATGTTCCTTTCTACCCATTTCAAACAATATTCTTAAGACTGGTGGTTTTTTTCACCAAAGCATACTGTTTAAGAACCCTAATTAGTAATTTCAGTTAGCGTGGTAGATGTTTATTTGTGTAACTCATTGACATATGGGGTATCTGRCAAAACCAGCATGCAAAGATTCAAATGTCAAAGTGCTGAATATATATATTTCATCAATTTAACATTTACTGAAGTAATTTGAAAATACCATGTTATCAAAGACTGAAATTATAACAGAAAATAATCAAGTAATACTTCTTCAAAAATTTTTGATTAGGACTTTTATCTGTGCTGTAATTAAGTAGCATAACTGTGTATATTTACACAGTATACCCATGGTTGGCTCCAGTGTAAGAGAAAAAAACATCATATACASACCATTCAAATGGCAGCAAACCTTATCTTAACCTGTTGTTTACCTATCACTCATATYTGATTTTTAATAGAAAATTAAAACATTACTTGGGAGTATTGCATATGAACTTAAAATCCTGGATGATTTTGTTTTCAAGATGGTACTTTGGTAATATCTGGGCAAAAAGTGCTAGCGCTTATATTTGTGTTTTAGATAATTCAGTTTCCATCACAATTGGTGACTGAACCTGTGCAAAATTTTTGTGCATGCATTTTTTTTAATATGGTACAGTAGGCAATACAGTATTTCTAACTTATTATATACACCCAACTAAAAAAAAAGAAATAGTTCCTAGTAGAACATTTAGACAATTCAAACAACATAATTTTGTGTAAAAGATATTTATCTTAGACTTTCCTTTCTRCTTTTCCCCCTTTCAGATAACTTCAAATATGATTTTGATAGAGTCTTTCYTAAGGTATTGCTGCTGTAAGTGAAAAAGTACATATTCTGCTCATATATATTTGGCTATCAACATTCTAATACTTCCATTTTATTGGAAATAGATACATGTTCACTCAAATTTTCAAATAATTTTATAAAAAATTAGAAAAATATAGTGAAAATTTGTTGCATAACCTTCCTATATTCACTCTAAATACATGAATCTTACAAAATGCTTTAGAATTAATTGTTAAGCTGTAAAAATACCAATCACTACTCAGCACCTGGAAAAAAGGTCTTAATGAGAAAATACAAGCTAATATCATACAAAGGTATTTTTCTTCAAGGTTGCAGCTATGAATTTAAGCAAGTAAACCTCCAAAAGAGTCAGTACTATATTCTTTTGAGCATCCTTGGTCACATATACATTACTTGCTTTCATGCTGGATCCTGAAGAAGTGCTGGTGAATGYGAGTAGTAACTGAAAAATGAAGTAGAAAGACTTGTCAACTGATARGATTTACTGCAGGTTTAATGGCCACCACGTTCTTATTTTGCAATGAGCTGACAAGTTTTCCTTCAAGGGTAAAAACTGTTTCTAATAAATTTCTTGATCATGTTTTTAAAATGTCATCTGTGATCCGCTTAAGCAATGACATCATGGATATCACTGTTGGGTCTTTGGCGTATAGTCAGTGGTGGTAGAGGTTTTCCATAGAAATCTGCATAAGAAACACCAGAGAAGAAAAACACGAATTTACTTTTTACCATCTTCCTCACTTGAAGGCATGTTTGATTCAGATAAATGCTCGTTGCCTTAACCAAAGCTAGGAAGCCTGCGGATTTAGAGCTAGTTCCTACAGACTACTTCCAGACATAGTGCTAATTAAGGTCTGGAGCTGTATTGGTAAAAATGATGCTTAAAGTACATTTTATTATACAACAAGATCAGCATTTGCAAGATCAAMCCCCAAAGTAATTTATAAAGATCTTAAAGTATGAAATATCCCAGATGTGCATGTAAACAACTGAGAAAATGAAGTATCAAAACTGGAATGCTGCCACATTGCAATACAATATTAAGTGACAGTAATTTCAAGTAACACTCAAAATTCCCAAAATTCCCATAGGAATAGTATGATTTCTATATGACAGACATCTAACCATGTAACTAAGCTTTTCTTAAGTTTTATTCAAAAGTGCAACATTTTTTGTGGCCCAAAGTTTCACTGAAAAGTGGGGGAAAAAAAGCCAAGTACAATGGAAGAGAATAAAACATACAGTCAAAAGTGTTACTGATACAGAAAATACATGCAGACTGGTACATGYGCAACATTTCACAGACAAAAGAGTATCAGTAAAGATGGTAACAGGAAACAAGTAAAAAAACACGAAAAAAGTAAAAGCAGCTTTTTGAAGCATTCAAATCTTATTTTCAGTTATACTGAAAACCAGTTTGAAGCAATGATGCCCCCGCCAACACAAAATTCAGCTTTAACTGTCCACATTCTCACTGTATCTAGATATGCAACAATCTGTGTTAAAACAGCATTTCYAAGCTAACAAAGAGCATGCAAGTAGGATAACCTGATTTCAAAAATATTAATTCATGTCCATAGGATCAAGGCTTCAATTGCTCTTACATCTCTTCAGTGGAGTAGCGCTTGCGTGGCATGTGTCCTGCCACAATTCCTTTGTTTCAACAGAACTGCTGTTGATGTCATGGTATCAAATACCAACATGAGCATTATTATCATGATATGCTCATTACAGGGTATATGAAAACCTTTATAATGAATGTTTCAATTACAGTCAACTCTTGAGATTTGCTAAAAAAGTAATTTTAAGAATGTGACTGGCAGAAAATTTCAGCTCCTGTAGCTAGAGGTGTTTATTCCGCTTGCGAAAGTACCCTTCTGTGGTAATAAATAGACATTCATCACCAAGCATTGTGCTAGCACCATTATCATGGCTAGCAAAAACTGCAGTCTTTAATAAAAATAACTGTATAACTAAATTATGTAATTGAGTATTATGCCTGTTAACTCTGCCTAAACATCCAGCATAAGGTTGTTTTCTGATATAAATGACAAAAATGACTAAATATATATCCTAAATAGCCTGATTGCTAATACTTATATTTTCAGTTTGCACATTAAATTTCTAAGATAGATTTATGTCTTTGACAGCTCTCAACACTAACCAAAAAAAGAAAAAAAAGACTTTCACAGGTTCTTTTAGCCTCACACTACATGCATTTTATGTATTTCAGCAGCAGTGTTCCTACCACATATCTGTGCCGCTTAGAAAAGTTAAAACAGAAAAATAACTACTAAACTGACAAACTTTCACTAGRGTGCATGAGAATACTTAGAAAAATTTTTTTTTTGTTTTTTTCTCTCCATATACTAGTGGAAGTCAACACTACAAAAAGTCATATTTTCTTTAAAGCTTCAGAAAGTTTAGATTCTTGACTTTTATTTCTAAGCTATCTTTTTTTTCAGTGATACTCTCTTGAACGTGGACTTTGCTGAAAAGTACTTCAGAAAATAACACTGAACTACAAACACAGATCTTGCCACTTTTAAAAATGGACTGTTTAATTTAGATTATGCAATACTTTATTATTATTATTATTATTATTTTAATTTCCTTGCCCTTATGGATATTCACCCCTTTAGCTGGAGCCCTGACAAAAGAAGAAAGCTTCATGTTGCTTGATATGAAACACCGAGTGAGTTTTGTTTAGGCATAGTTTCACCTATCCCAAAACTTGGGAGTCCTCAACMAGAGTATACATGTCAAATGAAAAATCTACTGAAAAGCTTGCAGGAGAGAAGAGTGGTTGGAAAAGCTAGCACAGCATTTATATTGTCATGGTTTGAAAGCCACCATTAAAATGGTGATTACCATAAAAGCCTTAATCCCTGAGTGAAATGGCGATATTCAAAATCTGTACAGCAGGAGAGGTTAACAAGTAACTTTTTCTTTATGCAACATGCAGTGCAAGGGGGAAGTCAAGATTTCTTCATGCTGTTAGTTAACAAGGAAGGATTTAGAAGTCTCACAGGAAGAGACAGAGCACTGTACAAATTCCATGCTGACAGGTTGTTGAAAATCATCTTTGATTTCTGCCAGTTTAGAGAGAGGGGGAAAAAAAAAGGCAACACAACTGCCTTGGCACAGGGCATTTCACCATTATACTCGTTAATGAAATTCCTGAACCCCCTCTTTCCCCAAATGTCTGAGAAAAGCATGGGAAGTGTTTTGAATTTATCTGCAATGTCCTGATAACCCCAAATTTCTTCTGACCTTGTRGTAACACCTCTACACAATGACAATGGTTAAGAGAACCTTCTTTTATCAGAACTTTTCTCATTGCTTGATTCCAAAATAGTTTGATTATTATCCTGGTTTCATAAACAGAATAAAGCATCAGCACAGACCTCAGGTGATCAGGTTACATAACCCGTGAGTTGGGAACTTAAGATTCTTTTCCCCCTCTTGTCCCACCCATGCTCTTACTAAAAAATGCAACACATTATTTAGGCACATGTCAGATAGAAGCAGAGATTATGACCCCTTCCCTTTCTTCCCTTCCCTACCTCTTTGTCTGGCTTTTCTTTCTTGCCGCCTTCTTTCTATACCCCTTAAAAAGAGAGCAAGATGGTTTTATGATGAAGAATTTCTGAAATACAGACTACAAATTACATTTTATGCATATGAACTATGTCCCTGTGAAAAACAAATACTTAGTTTCTAGAACTCTCATTTCCCTTTCAGGAGCTTCTCTGTAGCTTGATTATCCTTCAGCAGAAGGAATGTTCTGCAAGTGCAGAGATGCTTCATGTTCTGGACTTCAGGACTTCAACAGTTATAGCCACACAATCTGTACTTCATGAATTAATCAACTCAAGTCAAGGCTAAACTCAAAGATTGCTACAGTCACACTACTTTTTTTTCTATATAAATTCCTCAATTAATGGTCTCTTTATTCAGTTTGTGTGAGGATGACTATTGCTTTGGCAATATCCTCCCCATTTCCACATGGTCCAGATCGTCTCCATATCAACTTGGCTTATCAAAATTTGCAATTTTATAATGTAATAAAAATGAAGAATTTCCATTCTAAAACTGGGAACAAGACACTGTATATAAAAAACAATCTTCCATGGTTTTCCACAAGTGGAAAATAGCCATTATTAAAGACAGAAAGCATGTGTACCAAGAATTGACCAATTAAATCTTCAGCCTTTAAACTTATTTCTCCTACCAGCTTGTGAACTTTCAGGGACACTGGCTCTTCATATAGAACAGCAGATCCCAAGCTTCCTCACTGACATCTTTCCTTGCAGACCAATAACTTAGTTTTCAGTTAGAAGACCCAGTTTTGCAATCAAATTTTTGCTGGGCTCTTCATCAAAGCTGGATTGCTAGTTCTTCATTTGGAATTGTTAACATAATGGTGCCCACATGTCTTTAGTTTTCCTTCTGACAACAAAAACACCACCAATGGAATGGCAGGAGAGCTTCCAGACCATGCTTTTATAACTGGATAGAAACAGAAGGAGTGGATGCAAGAAAACATAGACTTTCTCAAAAGACAACACACAGAATCAGCTTACACACAACAAATTTGTGTAGAAGTGGCCTCGTTTTCACAGAAATACATGGGTCTAATTTGAGTTCAGTATTGTGAAGTGAATGGCATTTCCAGACTCAGATTGTGAGCAAGATCAGTGTGGAAACAAAAATTCAGCTCAGGGAAGAACCAGCCTGGATGTGATGGAGCACTATGGATCCTCTGTGGTAACTCCAGTCCCAAGTGTATTAGATAATGGCGAACTGTTTACATATAGACAACTGAAATATACTTTGGAGTTTTTACTTTGAATCAAATATATCTTTGGACATTTAGAGGAAATGCCCTTGTTATTCTTCATTATAATACAGCACATTGAGCACTGTTGAGCAAACAGTGTCAATCATTAATAGCTTCTGGTATCCCATGCCACTTCAAACTTTGCAAGAGAATCTGATTTTTTTTTTCCTTGAAGAAAGGAATAAGACTTGAAAAATCAAAAAGATACTTTCTACTAAGCAAAAGGGTTAGCTTTTGGTCAAAGAAAATTGGCACTTAGAAATTAAAAAAGATGAAGAATGAAATGAGTCTAAAAGTGAATGAACAATGGAGAATGCTTTAAGAAAGTTTTACACTCAGAATCTTTTAAATTACCAGCATGATGTGTTTCACCAAGAGGCTCAAGTTTTCCAAGTCTATTAACTTTAGGAGTTCCCCAGCCAACTGAAGAAAAACAAAGACAGTCAAAATGTGTCACTAGTACACTTGGTTCTGAGGAAATGCATGAAAGCCAGAGAAATGAAAAGCGTCTTATAAATGCTTTAGAGAAATAAAATAATTTAGGAATACATAAGTATGAAATATATTACATAATCTTCTGTATACCGATGAAATAATTTTAAAATAAACCACTCGCTTTAAAAATATTGATATTTCCAATCATTGTTTTTCATCAGTGAGTAGTCAAGTTGCTAACCCTTTCTTTTYCCCCCCCTTTAGAATTAATAAAATCTCCTGTGGAGTGGATCAAATCAATACTGCTGAATGTTCACACCAAAAATTGAGAAATTACATGATTCTCACAGAAGGGAAGTTTTAGTAGCACTTTTATGCATGAAGACTATTTCATTTTTACTCTGCACAAATGAATCTTTGGAAAGCTTAACTGTCACATATTGAGATGCCTACTGGAATACGTAGCCTGCTTACCTGGTGGAAGAGGTGGTGGCGGTGTAGAGTTTTTGGGAACAGCGTCCTCTGCATTAACAGGTTCTACCCTGTGGCCCCTTTTTAATTTTGTTTTTTTCTTCTTCCTACTGTTATCTGTATGAGGCATAAGTAAAGCATTACATACCCTCTAGCTACCTTAACAAAATATATCATTCTTTGATCAATATAGTAATCAAGAGTGAAACACATCAGCATTTTCAGTCCATACTTGCACATTACAGCAAGCCTGTCAAAACGTAAAATTAATGCAACACATTTTGCTTTGACAAACAAAAGTAAGTACAAAATAAATGCAACTCTACAATAAAGAAATTCAACTCTGCTTTGTATTGATGAAATCTAGACCACATATTTGACTAAAATAAAAATGGAGCTAGTTTTAGGTATAATTGGAAAAACACCAATAAAAACACACTGGTATGGAGTAGATTTTTCATTAGAATAGCCTGACTATGCATATGCATATGTTTGCAATAGATTAAAGGGGCATTTGGTGCCCTGAAAATTAATGCAAACCCAAGAAATGTCTGAAAAAGCAAAAATAAATGAAACATAGTAAGGAAGTAGTTATACAGAGTTTTGCACTTTTACCTGAATCAAGGCATTCTGATGCTTGCTGCTCACTCTCTTCTTCATTTTGTAATTTCTGTGTAGGTTTGCAGGTATCAAGTCTACTATCATGTGGATTTTGGCTACTGCTACTGGAGCCATTCATTTGTTCCTGCCCTGTTTGAGATTTCAAGACAATGGTAGCCTTTTCAGTCTCCAACCTTTGCCGCTTCTTTTCCTTTTCAATTTGTTTTTCATTCTAACAAAAAGTGTAAGAAATTTTGTTTTTACAACTTTTTAACTAGCTAATAATAAAGGAAGATTATCTTAAAGTTAAAATTCCTAAAAACATGTTTTATATCCCAGATGCAGCATGGAAAAGATTTTCAGATATAGTAAATTATCAAATAAATTATGAAATAATATGAATGATCAAAGTTAACATCTCCAATATGCTCTCTAGAAAAAAAGCACAACAAAAAAAAATTTAGTTTTACAAATGATTGACATGTACAGAGGTTTGCAGCCTGATATTTTTGTCACATGATATAAAGTTATTAGCTGTGTAAATGACATGAACAGCCTTTGCCAGAGAGAATCAGAAGGTTTCTGTTTTCTTCGTTTTGTTTTTGTATTGATTTAAACAGTATACACACACACAGAGACACCTTTTAAGTATCTGGAAAATGATCGCATAATTTGCTAAAATATCAGTTGGGTAATACACACTGGATATAGGTCCTATATCACAAAATCAACAGCCTTGAAATACAGCTGTATCATCTCTTTATACTCTTTATGATACTATGAAATCTTTTATTGTGTATACAGCAGACTTGATGAGATATATAGATATGGGACTTTATTTTTGTCCCGGAGAGAAGCACGCGTTTGAATTACTTATTGGGAGAATCTGAGAGAGTTTACAAATACTTCTTGAAATTACRCTATCTTAAGTCAAATGAATGAAAAATGTTACAAGAAATAGAAAGCAGTGGACTACCTGAGCTCAACCATACAGGTTGAGAAAACATTATGTAAGAATCTGCTTTTCATATGTCAAAACTAAGAAATCCTTTTTCAGCAGAAAACAGGTTGTGTTCAGAAAAGYAGCTGAAGTTGGCAGAGACCTTATATGACTTGCCACATCAGTAGAAGACTTTACAAGAAAAAACCTCAAGTATTTTCACTCCTGTATATGCAGTAATTTAATCAAGAAACGTTTTCAGTCATCTCTTTACAACATCTTGCTTTTACTGTGTCTACAAAACTTTCTTGCCCTGATCAGTAGTAAAAGGTTTTCTTAATATGAACACATTGATTCAATGCACACAGGACTGCCAAGATAAAAATTAKTGATGTGCTTTCAGGCTTATAATAATTCTTTTAAATGAACTGTTTTTCTCATTACCTCTCAGACCTTTGTTAATGGTAGGTCTAAAATGATCCAGATTTCCACATATTCTCATACCTCAGAGATTACAGTAGCTATAGGCTGGAAGGGGTTCTCAGAGTTCCCAGGCCCAAAGTCTTCCTCATCATGTGCATTTCTTCCTTCTTCTTTTTCCCTTTGTTGTTATTAGGGTTTTGTTTGTTGGTTTAGGGTTGTTTAGGTTTTTTGGTGGACAGGAGGGGAAAAAGGACCAAAGCATTAGGAAGAACCATACGTACATTTTACATAATAGAGAACACTTATTAGGGCACCTAATTCTTCCTCCAGTTTATGCCAGCTGATTTTTACTCTATGCTTCCATAATTTCAAAAATACTCTACAAAGAGAGCTATGAAAGGATAATATTAATGAAGCACAAGTATATTTTAAGGCAGAGGYAGAGGTCATGCTTCTACATGCCAGGATAGTCAATCAGCACTTCAAAAAGTGGAAGCACTTTCTGAAGACAGGGTGTATGACAAAGTCCTTTATATAACTGAAGGGGTTTGTTGCACTGTGGTATATGGAAATATTCGTGCCAGTTCCACCAGTTCGGTTAGAACAGTTGTTTTAAGGTATTCAACTATACAAAAAAAAAAAAAAATCTACATGGTATAAAATAAGATTATCTAAAATTTATTCTTCTGTTTTTAATAAACATTCATTTTTCCTAATGCTAGAATCTCCTTAATATACCAAAGAGGCATTAGTGACATACTGTTCAGATTATGGAACAACATCGTTTCTACTTAGAAAAGTTCAAAAAGACAGGTACAGCTCAGCRTACTTCTGTTGCAACAGCCCTGTTTATTTTGTATGTACTATAACTCTAGGCAAGAAATTGTATTAAATGACTATACATTTAATTAGCTTTCCTCAAAGACTTAGCAAAACTAATAAACTGTTAATTCAACTCTTCCACTGAACAAATACAATCAAGAAACACTGGGCAGTTTCAGAATGTATGAAAATGTCAGTATCATCGGGCAATCCCTTTGAGAGATTTTTCACGGTCAATCTTCCTCTCTGCACCTCCCAACAAGCAAAAATCCAATACAATCCAACAAAGGTGGTCTGTGAGGAGCCATCTAGCAGACTAACAACACGTGCATTTTTATATATGTTTGTGAAACAGATATGAAGACCGTGACAAACTCCTTCCACACTGTGCTTATCTYAATAACGCTGCTGAGTCTTTCTCTTGCTGAAATAGACCAACTAACTCAGCAAAAGCATAAGCCAAGAGACTCCACTGAACGTCTGTGCTGCAGTAACTGAGACTCACTAGTCTCCACATACACTGGGCAAACAGTGGGGGTGCTAGGAGAGTTTCGTAATAGCGAATTGCCAAGAGGATCCACATCAAGTTTTAATAGACATCATGAATAGGATTCAGAGATTCACAGGAATTTGAAGGAAAGAAAGAAATCACTTGTCCTGATTCCCCCTGCATTGTCTTATGTCCCTCTGGGCCTACTCTGCTAGGTACCTTGAGGCTGATTAAGCACTGTGTTGAATAGAACTTTGCATCCTGCCTCTGATATTTACATTCCAGTTACAAAGTCATGTTCTTACTTTTAATATGGAGATTCTCTGCTTGCTTTAAATCCTTGAAAACTTGGTTTCCATAACCCACATGCTCAGAAATGAATCAAGTGTCTTACAGCAAGGGAGGAGAGGGAAACAGGAGAAATTACAAAAAGAATACCTTTCTTCTCGTATTTTTCTCACTCTTTCAGCTCGTTCTTGTTTCTTTTGTTCTTCAAAGGCTTTTTGTTCCCTAGTGTCTCTTTGGATGCGCTCGTGTAAGGCATCAAAATCTTTTGCTATGATATGTAGGAGCCAATATAAACCTTTTTTTATTGATTTATCTATTTTTTTCCCACAACCCATGACAGCTGAGCAAGGTTCCTGTAAATATAATGAGGAGAAAAGGAAGAAAGTTAATTGTAGTTCAGACCAAGTTACTTGGCTAAAAACAAAAAACTCTGCCAAATTACTGCCTTACATGTTTACAAAACACCAAGAAGTACAGAAAATAAATTTGCATGTTGGTGTTCTGTAAATTTAAGGTCTTTTTTTAAAGAAACAGTTTGCTTTAGTTCTAACTAAATTTCATTATTTCCAGTTTGATTCAAATAATACAAGAAAACTGCCCATAAAAATGTTTACATGTCTTTCTAGAAACATGCATACACCACACCTGCTATACATTTACCTGGTATATGCATGTATATATATTATACACACACACCTGTGTTTCTCTACATATTCATATCTGTATAGATAAATTTTCATCCTCAAGCATAAATATTCTGTCTTGCCAATAATACCCCAATTTAAAATTTTAAATTTATTTAATTTTAAATTTATTTAAATTTTAATTTAAATTTAAAATTTTCAATTTAAAAAAGATGGGAATAGAATCATCTTAGCTTCAGCTCATGAAAGAAATGACCAGGTTACTCATATAAACACTCAATAGATGAATAAAATCCAGCATGAATATATCAGGGAAAAAAAAAGTCAAAACTTTTTTTTTAAAAAAAAGATGAGGACAAGCATTGGATTGGGGTGAAGCAACACATTATGCATCTRGATTTGAGTAAAATTTGTGTCATAATATCCTCATCAGGAAACAAGAGAAAAACAATCTGGGTAGTTCTCTTCCAATATTGCTGCAAAATCCATTGCGAGATTCTAGTTCAGAATACTTCACCTAGGTTGGATGCAACACAAATGAAGCTGCGAACACAAACAAGTGTAAGGAATTAACAGTGAAAAAGCTTGACAAGCTTGATTAGAAAACGCACCCAGAAAGGAAATATTCAAGTATTTGGAGTGGTTCTTCTTTTCTAGAGAAGATAAAACTTAAGGAAATATGATATATACCAATCACATCAGCAATTATCTATTTTAAAGGGTTTCAGAGTAGCCAGCAAATACACTTGCAGCACCTACATAATGCAGAGTCATACAGATTTCTTTAACATATCCAGAAACAGGACGACAAGGAGAATAGTAGGATTGTTGGCCAAACAGATATATGTGCTGTATCTTTGCCAGGACTATAAGGCTCTAGTTTCAGTTGTACTCTTTTTGGCACAATCACTTACTTTCTTGCAAATATTATACATATATTTAAAATGTACTTACAATTTGACATAGACACTTGTGTTCATTGACAAGCTTTTCCAGAGATAAGGACTCTATTACATCCGCTTCTGACAGAGCTCCTTCTCTGTCTTGCTTATTTGCCAGCCTAAAGGTTAAAAGAAAAGAAATATTAAGCACTTCGACCCAGAAAGGTTAGAAAGAGACTAGACAGATTCCCCAAACCACATTCTTGGCATAAGTGGGAAATAGGAGACGAAAACAGAGCAAAGACAAAATACATTGTTTCAGATTTTTTTATATATATAGTTTACTTAAAATGTATATATATGTTCTTGTCCACACACCACTTTCAACAGAGATACTAACAATAAATAATTACTATGCACCCATTGACAGAACTATCGTATTTTATAGTGAAGAAGATGAAGGTTAAAGATCAAACTGCTTTACATCTAAGTCCATGCAGAACAATCTGATCAATCTCTGGATCGAAGTTCAGAACTTCATGACAACCCCAGCCATGGGCATTCCCCTACTTTATAATGCTGCTTCATGATCATCTTAGGTCTCTCTGCTATCCATAATTTCTTTCTGACTCTGGACAATTTGATATGTATTGTTTTAAACCTGCTCTTCTTAAGGAAAATACAGACCTCTGAGGCATTAACTTTTACGGATGGTTCTAAAAGAAATACTTGATTATTAAATGGAGGGATCAGAAAAGCCTATGAAACACAAAATAAGGATTTTGAAAAATGAAGTGTCATCACTCTCTTATTTCTTAGAAATATGTTAGCAAAAATAAATTCAGAAAACAAGAAATATGTTAGCAAAAATAAATTCAGAAAAMAAGAACAAACATCTCCTTAATTCTGGTGGCATATCATTCTCATCAATACATGTATTCCATATTCTCCATAACAGCATCAAAGACCAATGCTAGTAATATATATCTTATAAAACATACAAAGCCCATGTGGAATATCATCCACAGAATGTTACTTATTTTCACACACTTTAACATAGGCACAGGTTTTGAAAGAGAAGATGTTTTACTCCTTTCAATACTGTTCTCAAAGCTATTATATACATAGACAGGGATCTCCAGAGGTATAAAGCCTCCCAAAGCTTAAGTTCTGCACCCCAGCAAGCTCCTAGAGATATCAAGTTTTAACCATACAAATTAAAATTATTTCTGTTTTTTCAAAACTAATTCTTGAATCTCTGTTTCCCTGAAAACTCCTCTATATCATTTGAGACTGAAAAATGTTTCCCATCTAAAGGCATGAAATAAACTGTATGTATGAAAGAGCAAAAAATGACTGCTAGAGACTGTGTGGAACCACCTCTCAAAAAAGGCAAAAACTTGTCACTAATTGGGATCTCCCTCAGCTGTTTAAGAAATGATGTTCATGAAACCCGAGACCTCAATTCCTCTATTCAATTGGATTTAAAATGGTCACCACTCAAGAAAACAAGATTGATTACAGGCAGCATGATTATGTAAGGCATCCTTCTTTAAACTAAAATCTTCTTAAGCATTCCCTGGCAACGTGTCTTTATTCTTCCAATAATTTAATTCTATAGCTGTAGTTTTCAAATACAAGAGAAAAGGATAAAACTGTCAAAGCTAAGATAAAATACCACATCAAGCAAATCATACAAGATGTCAGAAAAATATTAACTAGGTAAGAATAATGATAAGTATTTTGGAATGTGAACTTGCAGTCATGTTGTTGTGGCTTTTAAACAATTTATTTTTAGTGACAAATACAGAGTTTTAGATGGAAGTCCACAACATGTTTTACAGACAAATGCATAGGAAATCTTTTACGTTCCTTGAGTTCCGTAAGAAATGAGCAGAGCTTCACGGATGTGGTCAAGTCAACAAACTTTTGTTTTCATCTTTAGCAAAAACAGCTGTCAACATAAGGATACACAAGTCTTCTCGCTCCCATTAGCTGTTTCTTATTAAAAGCTAGTTGTTTTTAGACCCTCATCCATAACAACAGTACTGCACAGCMAATCCCTTGGAACTGTGCAAAAGTATTAAGTAATATTTCACCAGCATTATTCTGCTCCTGTTTAAACCTGTTATTTTTCTTCATGAAACCTTGTACTGTTTGCGTTGAACTGGTACTGTTTGATTTTGGAATATAAGCATAAAACACAATGTGATTTTGTCTATAGAGTCAAGATTCAAACTAAATGTAAAATCTGCAAGGAATGTACAGTGTAGCATTAGAGATTCTGAAAAACGCGCTCACCTCTCTCTAATAAAGCAATTTCACTAAAGTAATGCTCTTAAATTATCACAATCCGCCCACTGCAAGAAAACTCCCATTTACATTTCTGGATAAAAGCACAAATAGTTGGTTTCCATCGATACAGAGTTAGATGGCTTGGACTGTTGTACGCGAACTGCAGTTCATAATTATTTTAACTACTATTAGAGCTTTTAATCTCATGCAGTGGTGAAAAACAAACACCATGTTGCATTTACAGCTCATAAAAACCCAGCTCATCACTATTTACGTTAGGAGGTAAAAGATCACCACCCCCTGCTCTGATAGTCCATTCCCATTTCCCGTGGGAGTCAGAGCACTTGCGGYAGAATTTTTCTGCTACTACTTTTTGCACGCCTGTGTTTTGTGTGCCCCGGTGCGGAGCAAGGCCCTGCTTGGTGCCTGCTGGGGAGGCAGTGCCACCGTGCAGCTTGCAGGGCCTCTCTGGCAGGGGACAGAGCCTCCCTCCCAGCCCGGCCAGAGCACCGCCTCCATGTGTGCCTGGCCTCCAAACAGGCAGAACCAGATTCCCCAGGCGGGCAGTGATCAATTTGCCTGTCTAGTGCAGTTGCATAAGACAGCTCCTCTCTGTGGCTCTCGCAAACCACCACAGCTCTCCTAGAGAAAGCCTTGGACAGCTATTTAAGAATTGGTGGCAGGAGGCATGAAGAAAACATTTACTGGAAGGTCACACAGGACACGTTGCTTAGGCAAGCACTCAAACTGGCGTTTCTCAGACTGCGCTCGAGCTTGCCCTTAGGAGCTGCCTGGGAGAGGATGAACAAGAGGCTGCCACCAGCACAAGACTACAAGGTAAAGAGTTCTCCTTTACTCAGTGCTTGCCAAGTTGCCAGTTGGAGGGGAAAAAAAAAAAAAAAAAAAAAAAAAAAAAAAAAAAAAAAAAGAGTTTTTCGGTTTGGATTGTAAATGCACCTAAGTGTCAGAACATATAAATAATGGATATGTATCCTGCAAAGATTTTGATATTTCTCTGGGTGAATACAGTATCAGAGTGCCATTGCTCTTGCAAGATTTGTGCATAAAACTTCATTATGGAGTATGTCACAGTTATCTCAAAGGATAGAGCTTGATTTTAATTTTCCTAGTCAGTACAATTTCACACACCACATTTTTTTTGTGTTTAAAAACTGTAAGAGCTATATAATCAAAACATACTTGAAAGCACARGAGTGTCTGTTGGTTTATCACATTAAGTTATCAAGTAAAAAGCTTCATGTATAAGATCATGCTTGGCTTATTTCAGTTCTGCAGAAAATTTGGAAGCTTTTTAGTATAACAACATAAACTTTCTTTTCCCCCAGAAAATGAAAGATAGGCACCAATTGCTTTTTTTCTAAACAACTAGTGAGCTTTTGAACTTTACTTGAAGTCTCATGGGAATCAGTGTGGAAAGGGAGTGTATGTGTGCATTGGCACAGCTAACACCTATAGTTCAGTAATAGCATTTCTCTTAAAAGCCAGGAGATATATCAGTGAAAAACAAACCCTGCATGCCAACTATGTGTGTTCCTCAATGCGTTTCTAAAATCTAAGTTACCGGTCAGAAGGAAAAAAAAAAAAAMATTATTATAGTTTACTCTACAATCCAAAAGGTTCTGTGAAAAAGAAATCCAACATGAAAAGGACACAACAACTGTATCTCAGCTTTCATCAAAATCCAAATAGTGAAAGAGCTGGGATTTCCTTATTCATTTCTTTTTTCCTATGCTGAGTTCTCCCCCTCCCTTTTTTTTTTTTTTCTTTAAATATATACACTATTTGTTGCTTTCCAACTTCTGGATTTCTCTTCATTTGTATGAGAATCTCATAGAGTAGCCTAACACTGAAAAGTACATATTGTAGGGGCACAGTCTAGAGGAGAATCAGTGAAATAAAACCCAGAAATGTTTCTTTTTGGGTTAAGTTTAATCACAGTCAGCTGCCTCAGATCTCACATTTGGAGTCAATCTGACCTGACCAAAAAAAAAAAAAAAAAAAATTCTTTAATTATTCTCTCCAAGTAAAATCTCCTAGCTGCCCTTGTTCTAGTGCCTGCTGCCGATGAAAATTAATGGGCAGTAAACTCTGTGATCAAAATGCTGCAGCATCAGAACTGTCAACATGAGTACAAGCAACTTACCAAAAATGTATTCTTATGTGAACAATTTAGCCAAGATGCAGAATATTAACCTTTCAGGCGACATTTTGAAAAGCCATATTTTGGAATGATTTAATCATGACCATGCATGTGGGGAAAACAGGTAAGAGAACCTTGAACTTAACTGCAGTCTACACAAGGGAAAGACCAATGTCTTCTTTTCTCATAGACATTTTACAGGGAGCTTTTCTCTGATATGTTGTTGCACTGCATTTTAACTCGTTATTTTTTTGTAGAAAAATGCTGCAGGACAGCAATCGGTAAATTCCTACTAGAGAGGTGGGGTCTAAGCAGTTAAAGCAGGAAATGCTTTGTTGGTTTCTGTAGGTTTTGTTTATGTTRCCATCTACAAAACTCAAATTCCTGGTCAGCAAACAGAAAGAAAGGCAGGGATTTATCAGATTTGTTTCCCCTGTTCCTAAAGATTTTGTATTCTAACCTCTTCAGTAATYGATTGTACTTTAGCCTGTCAAGGAAATGACAGAAAACAAGATTCTTTGTATTTCTAACACCAACAAGTATACTCAAGAACTATCAAACACTAAGATGTCCCATAGAGACTTCTGGCATTCTAAGATTAAGCTCTGACCCCTCGCTGTCTTTTTGCAGACTACCTTTTAACAGTTTTTAACCTATACTGAAACAGTCAAAATGGTGCTTCTGACCAAGAATTTAATTTATGTGCTTAATTATATTAGCATTCTAGAGCAGTCTTAGTTTTCAGTACAACAGACCCATCAGCCACTTCTAGTGATTGACACCAGGAGCCTTTCTCAAAGACAGAGGTTTATTTCATCTTTCCTTTCCTTTTTATGCCTTTGATTCTTGAGCAAAACAAGCTTTTGTAAACAAGGATGAGCTGTAACAAAAAAACAGTGACATGAGGTACTCCAGGATGACCTGCTTGCTAACATCAATTAAGAATCTGTAGTTGCAGACATGTAGCTGCAACATGTAGTTGCAGGGAGATGGGAAAGACACTTCTTCAATTCAACCCTCTCCCCAACCGGTTCCTCCAGTTCACAGTTAAGTATAGAAAATACTTAAATATAGGATTCAAAACTCACCCCGTTTTAGTATCTCCAGGCAACCCTAGAGCAACTCCTTTCTCATACAACCTTTTGAAGAGGTTAAAAGAATGACAACCAGTATAATTTGTTTCACCCAGGGTAAATGGCCTCCTTTCCACYCCAGCTCTGAATCATATTGTTACGTACCAAAAGCGTAATTTCTCTGACATGCTCTGCTATCAGTTAAATCCTGCTTACTGGCTTTGTCCCACACTGGTCTCTGAGCTCACAACACAGATACTATGTTTGACTTCCAGATGTAGAACTCAAATTCAATAAACAAATGGTATTGCCACAGATTTTTGCAGCAGATTTTTAAAAATCTGTAAATGTTATTTTTATCCTGTACTTCACCTTRAAGAGCTGTTAACACCCAGACAAACAGCAGAGCTTTCAGTCAAGTGACTATGTTTTTTTTAAAAAAAAAGCTACCAGGAAATTCTTACATTACAGATGAATTTTAAGGCTACAGTACTTAGCTGTATGGTCTGACAGAGAAGAAATGGAAATGAAAACTAGCTAGAAGTTTTGCACAGTACTAAGGGTGGAAGTCTTGCACAGTATGAATTTTGAGTGTGCAATTCTACTGTYGGGAAAACAATCATGAAAGAGATAAAACATCACAATTTCATAGGAAGTTTCTTACTAGCAATTCAAACTACATGTCCTGGAAAACAGACAGGATTTCACCTATCCTTCATGCTGTGCTGCAGCCTCTTCTCTTGCTCCTAACTCATTTTCAATTTCTCATTTAAAATACAGCAGTAYCTGTACCTTCATTATGTAACATGACAAAGGAGAAAATGACTTTTCCTCGGGGGTTTCTGCGACCTGTAGGTGGCCATCATCTTTCTACCAGGTGRTCAAGCATAGGTACTGATTTCCAGTGTTATTCCTGCCTGAAGTAAATAAAACAAAAGCAGGCATCTACTTTGTAGGTCTACTCAAACCTGCAGACATTAAAGAATTAAATACAGATTTAAAGTTTAATACGAGAAAAACACCATGAAAACAATAAATAAATCTTCAGTTTTGCTTGCAATCAAGAGATGCTCAAATTCCTTACCAGCTAGAGAGAATAACGATCAGACTGTTTCCTCCAAGTGAGATGATTGTTTTGTTATTCAAGACTTGCAGGTGCAGCATATGTTGCTGTAACTGTGACCACGCTTAACTGCGGCATGCACAATCTTTGTTTGTTTTTTACTTTTTCCTCAAATAATTTGTGCTTGAAAGCACATCAGTAATCTTTGAGCTCTTGATACCACCAGTAGAGTACAACACTGGGCCTGATTCTTCCTCTTCCTCTTCTCCAGACTGTGTTTTGTGTTGCCCCTTTTACCTCCTCCTCAAAAAAACAAGCCACCTTGTCTGTTCTTTGACCGTATTTTCAATATGACATGGCTCCTAACTGTACACAGARGAGGCATAGAGCTACCTCAGTTTGACTATATTTTTGGAGTCATACTATTAGGTCAACTATATTTCCACAGATTTTCTTTTTTAAATACTAATTAGCAGCTCTTGCTTCAGGTTCCTAATATATCCCTAATCCAGCTTTCAATGTAAATAAYGGTTCAGATAAACAAAGATGCAGTTTTTACAACTGGAGAATGGCTAGAGGAAACATAGACAAACCTCACTGATGCTCAAAGATTTTTATGTTTAGGAGAATTTATAGATGCTTTAAGTCTCAACTCTCAACAGTCAAGAATTTGGAGCTACTGTTTAGCAAGCTTACGTTCTTCCACCTTTTATTTATTTATTTTTAGTATTTACTGCATAGTCAGTCTCCTGCTCCTAGCTGTTTAAGCAGATTTCCTCAATTACCCACAAGGAAAAAGTGTGGTGAGGGCATGCTACTTTGTGCTTCCTTATCACTGTAGAAGGACAGGCTAGGGCTCATCTTTTTATTCTTTACTTTCCCCCCGCTTTTCCTCTTTCCTCCCCCTTTCCTCCCCCCAAGTGTGGGAGATACAGAATCACATTAGTTTTCAGTCTACACACCCCCTTTCTGCAGCTCTAAATAGACATATACTCCTTCTATTCACAAAATTCTCAAGGAAAACCTTTCATCTCAACAGAAAGGGCCACAGGAGGCACCCCTATGCATATACACAAACATGCAGAACAGCAACAAGGGCTTGGGACAGGAACAAAGCTCTGCTGCGACTGACTCAAGAAGTCAAGACAACAATCTTAAAGGTTATCTTTGTCAGGAAGACATCCGTATTTATTTCAAACCAGCATCTTCAATCACCAATATAATTAACCACCTTTAATTGGCAAGCAAGTTCAGAGGCTGATTTGAAAGTCAGCCAGATAGGATATAACACATGGAACATAAGCTGCTTACATTCCACTCTTCAGTGTGACTGATGTTTAAATAAGAACAAAAAAATCCAGTTAACAACAACCTGAAGTATTTTCTGCTTACTTCTCYACAAGTTCAATACTTGAGAGAAAACTGTGATATGATTCATACTTTGCAAAGAGTTCCATGGTGATCTCACAACTTTGTTCCTTTTTCTTTGTAAGGAATTTTGTGTATCCAGCCATTTCAAGGCCACAAATTTAAACCATCAAAACCAGTTAGGTTGTAAATAGACACATGGACTGAATATGAGACACAGTATAATTCTTCTCTTCCTGCAATCAGTTTATTCTCAAGCTAGATTTATCTTACGAAAAACTCCTAACTGCCCTTTTGAGAAACTAATGTGTTTTGATGGATGGCTGTACAGACGCTTTAAAACTTTTCAGTAATTACTTGCATTTTCTTAGATACAGCAATGTCTTGCCACCTCTCATAAGCATTAACGGTTCCCTTATAACTTGCTTTTTAATCATCAGCCTGTCAAGCCATGGTAAATTAACATGGGTCAACAGATGTGTTAGCCTCTACCAAAACGTATTTTCAGGTCAAGTCTTTGTTKCCTTGTGCAGCACCCCTGCTTCCTTTCACATGCCCCACACTGAACTTCCCCTGCAGCAGCCTCAGTGGTGCCATGCAGCTCTGAAGCACTCCGAGTAAATACTAAAGGATTCACAGGTTTTTATGCTGTGGCTTGATTTACAGTGAGTTAAGCCATGCACAGGATTTACTGCAACACAATAAATACATCTTGCATTTTTCACACAGCCAACTGGTGCTTTCCAATAAATTATTTCCATGCATATCTGATCATATACCTCAGTGTGTTACTGCAACTTCTAATAGCTGTCATAACTGTCAATTTTTTGGCTTTTCTTGCAGTCAAGCACTAAATTCACTAAACACTGAATTCAAATATTGAGGTGATGGTAGAGGGCAGAAGGAAAGAACAATACCAGAATAAAAAAGTTAAGGAAAAAATGCAGCAACCACACTAAAGTAGAATATCATTCTTTCTGATAATCGATCTTGGTGACATTTTAACTTGCCTTTCAGCTAATCCGTCTGCAGATAGACAGATTTAAGTCTGTAGAAAACATGCTCACTCTGTTCAATTCCATATCTTGTGTTGTGCAAAAATCTATTTACATGTTTAATTATTCGTTAGAGACCAAAGAAACCCCAACGGTGTCATTTTTTTTAAACAGGTAACAACATCATCTGCATCTACTGACAAATTAGTGACTGAACTTGCTGTATCATTCCAAAAGGATGCATTTTGTATGCTGTAGGGAAATAGTGCATCTGCTTACTAAAAAGTCTTTAGATTTTGGGATTTCAAAACAAATTTCTTCTATAAAGCTACTGCTTTATCACTTTGTCCTGACATCTCTAAAACCAACCAGAAAATACTACTGTATGTTTCAACAATTGGTTCAAAGCGAGACATGGAATTAGCTGAAGGACCCTAAATAAAAAACCTTAGATTCCACGAGTTGATCTTTACCACAGCAAGGGAGCAGGCAAAAGACAGAGTATGTGTGTGAAGAGTATTCTCACAAGCTCCCTTGGGATATCTCAGCTGCAAATCTAGGCTGTCTAAACCAGGCATCTCATGTAGATGCCCACAGCAAAACAATATTGCCCTTTGCCTCTGTACAAAGAGTCCAATTTTAGGAACAGTAAGAAATTTTAAAGAAAGGCAAAGAAAATGCAAGAAGCATTCCTAAATGCTGACTGCTTAAGGATATGGACATTTTCTGATGGCACAGCAGAACAGGGTTTCAGAATCAGCCGTGACTCATTTCTGAATGCAGCCACCTCACGGTGTGTACTAAGCAGTTCTAGAATCTGTACTTAATGTGGCGGAAACTAGTTTATTCCACAATCATCTGCTTCTGAACACTTCAATTCTTCTCCATTCTTGATCACCGTCCAACAAAAATATTCACGGGATGTTTGAAGAAAGTACATTCTCACACATAATTAAAAATAGTTCAATTTAGAAGCCTTCTAAAGCATACTTAATGGAAATTTTCTCTTAACTAAAACAGAATGCTGTGTACTGCATTTTGTATTCCTAAACACATACGAACATGCATCAAAGTTTTGGCATCTTCATAATAAAATTACCATCAGAAATATCTAGCACAGAGATTATTTATCCTCAGTAACAGGCTGCCTTGTGTAATCAGGCAAAGATAACAAGGTAGTGAACAGGATTAACACAAACACATCACCTTTGCAAAGGGTGCCTAAAATTGTCTTAGATTGTAAAAGAGCAATCCTGGTTTACTAATAAAGCACTGAAAGACTAAACCTCTCATTTCATTTTTGCACATGCAACTTGCAGTCATATACTTTTATCTCAGGCCCAGTGGAACGCATTATCTAACTTCACAAMTTGCACAAACATTTTTTAATCATAAGTCTTCAGTTATGATCTTCGGTCAAGTATTTTTTTCGGTTGGCAGAATCTGTGACATCCCACATACCAGCCAACTGCCAACTAACAACTTACACAAAATTTTAACCTAAAGAGTAAGTCCAAATGCTAGCCAACACAAAAGCTGTAAAAATCAATAACTCCGATTGATGCAGAAAAAAGTAACCTCTCTTTGCTCATGCAGTAGAAAAAATAAGTACTCAGTAGCAACAGCACAGAAACAGCCATAAAAAAAACCCCTACCAAACAGAAAGACAGGGAAAGACAAGCTGTCCAGTAGCTGTTTAAAGGAGTGTGTGGAGTGGATATGTTACATGCTTTAAGCTCAGGTTTATTAATAGGACTAACATCTGAAAGCTCCTGAAAGTCACCTGCTAGTATTAAGTGTTTCTGCTCTACATAGCAAGCTATACAATATAAGTATCTCAATATCAAATGCACTTTCTTCGATATRCAAATTTTGGAAAGCTAAGTTAAATCTCAAAGCCCAGGATATGGTGCAATGAATGGAAGAGCTTAAAATCCCCAAAGCAACCCTTCCAAAATTCTTATTCCTTAAATATAAGCCTTCTAAACTTAAGCTTAAAGCTGAATTCAGAAATATTCATATTTATGACTTTTATTTTTCAGAGTCACTTGGTCTGCATTTCACTGGTCTGCACAACTGGGTGAAAAACTCCTTCCATGGATATTGCTAGGTGCAAGGCAGGCAGACATTCAACAGCTACTACTACTGAACAGAACTACAACAGATACTACTACTTCCTTTTTTAAAAAAATAAATGTGAATATATATTTGTAAAACAGCTCCTACAATTTGCCAATTCCCAGAGCTTTCTAAAAAAATCACCTATGAAAGATGTCGTCAAGCAAGCCATTTAGAAAGAACTGATGAAATTAAGAATGAACACACAAGTCCAGCCTGAATGCTATACYCTTTTTCATTTGAAAGGTATGTTCTTCATATCTTATATAAAGTCCATTTCCTGTAGAAAGTTCAGTGTCACTTTAATAGGTACACCATTAATAAAATTCTCAGAGGTTTTAAATATCCCCGTTAAAGCTCACAGAACAGCTAAGGGAGAAAACAGAACTATATACACTTTCTATTAAATGAAAACCATCAAACCATATCCCAAGATRGTATAAAGATTACGCTTTACAAATACGGTAAATAACAGGATAAGAGCAGATAATGGTAATCGAGAAAAGATYTGGAAAAATCTTCAAGCCCCAACACTAAGAATACTACATCTACCTCTAAAAACACTCAGATATTAACAAAATACATTTTGGACACTAAATTATTACAGCTCTTTTGTTCCATTTTGAGCTACAATTATTTTTTTCTGTTACCATCAGTTCAACTCCCAAGGCAGGGGAAGGCATGAAAAAAATGGAGACAGACTTTTAAGTACAGCTGAACTAAAAGCCTAAAATAGCTTATTTGAACCAAAACTCTGATCTTTAAGAGGATTTGTCTCAAGACCTCAGAAGCTGAAGTGCTGCTCCCCACTGTAAATGCAGAAATGGAGCAGCACATTCACTTCTATTTTTGTAAGTCTTATAGTGGATTATTTTCCTTTGATCAAATAAGGAATTTCAGTAGAATTGGAATTTGAGTCACTTCTTTTCCTCCCCAAAACAAACATTATCTCTACATGCCCTATTCCCAGCTTTTCTAAACTCTAGATCCTATGCTACAAATTTGCCACAGTGCTACTGAAACTAGGGTGTGGAGTGCACTGACACCACCTAACATCATTCTGGCATTCTCAATCCCTCTAACTTCCTGCTCGCTGCTGCTTTTCCTTCACCTTTGTACTGAGAAAAGTAGCTCTCTCTAATCTCCAGAAGTACTTTTCACATATACACATAACTGCTAACATGAATTGTTGTTATTGTTGCACTTTGATTACAGTGAAATAAGGAAAAAAAAAAAAAAAAGATATTGGAGTTAACGCTGTGTTGCAAGAGAAGAAAAATAATAAAAAAATCCTAAGCACAAAGATCATGAGAGACCGCCTTCAAGAGTTTAAACAGAGAGCTAAGGAACTGCAGCTAGCTGGAGACAACAGCTCTACAACTGCACAGGAAGAGGAGCATGAAGAGCTTGAACAGCAGGCTATAATTTATGAGAAAGAGCCCATAACCGAGAGGCACTTGCATGAAATCCAGAAGCTTCAGAATGAAATTAATAATTTGGTGGAGGAGGTTCATAAGTTCAGTCAACAACAAAAAACTCTGGTATCTTCAATGAGAAGGTTCAGTGTCCTTAAAAAGGAATCTAATATAGCAAGAGAAATAAAAATTCAAGCMGAGCATGTTAGAAAATGCCTAGATGAACTGTCAAAAACAGTGAAAAAAGTTGAAAATGAACACGGGTCATCATCGGCCATAGTAAGAATCCTCACTTCCCACCATGGTTTCCTCTTCCAGCGTTACCTGAATGCTATGCTCTCATACAATGATGCTATAACTGCTAAGCAAGAAAAATGCAGACGATTTATTGTTCGTCAGCTGGAAGTTGCTGGTAAAGAGGTATCTGATGAAGAAGTCAATAATATGCTGCAACAAGGAAAATGGGAGATTTTTAATGAAAATCTGCTCACTGAAGTCAAAATTACCAAAGCACAGCTTTCAGAGATTGAGCAGAGACAGAGAGAGCTAGTCAGTCTGGAGAATCAGATCAAAGACTTGAAGGAGCTTTTTATCCAGGTATCAGTTCTGGTGGAGGAGCAAGGGGAGATGATCAACAACATTGAAATGACTATGAACAACACTCAAGAATATGTTCAAATATCAAGGGAAAAATTTGGGCTTGCAGTCAAATATCGAAAGAGAAACCCTTGCAAAGCAGTATGTTGCTGGTGCTGCCCATGCTGCAGATGACRAATAAATAAAATATCTGCAGTACTAATGGTTCCTCTTCAGTATAAATAAACTGAACCAGCTTCTGGATCCCTCTGTTCCTCCATTTTTCTTCCCACATGCTTCTTCCCATTCCACACATCTCACCAAAAATTTTCCAAATATTTTTCCAAACAGAGCTAGAAGAATGTGACAGCATCTCCACCTTTTCATAAATTTTATGGTTTTCATATAAACATATAAAATAATCATAAGAATGAGTAAGAATGTTTTTGTTCTTTCACACGTCAATAGCCCAAGTTTTCTTCAAAAGATAAACCATCATGTGGCAACTAGCTGCCTGTTTGGGAAGCATAAAGAATATTGCTAATCTCAAACAGTTAGGGTTCATAAGGTTTAATTAAGTTTTATTAAATGAAAGAAAAGTATTTTTATTTTCCTGTCATCTTTGAGTACTCATATTAACTTGGTTCAAACTAAGTTTTTCTTAAAGACCTACAAAAATATCTATACATAAAACAGATATGCTCAGTAAAAAAATCATCATCCTGAGGCCTAAGCAAAGAAAGTGCCTAAAGTTAGAAGAACCACATTGAAATCAGAACAGTGAAAGACTATTGTGGTTCTGCATTTAGCAGTTACTTCCAAAAAAGCTGAATTTCAGATCCACAGAGGGGAGGAAGAGGCAAGCAAAAGGAGCCCAAATGTCATCTTAACACCATGAAATAACGTTACTGTTATATTAGCACAGGATGCTCTGTCCTCTGTAATGTGAACAGACACCAGCTTATCTATTTTAACAGTATATCTTACAGATAGGTGTTGAGCTGGTATTTTTCGGAACAYGTTCAAGACAGAAGACCACATCACCAAAACTACAGAAATATTTGTCAAGAAAAACCAAGTATTAACAGATTGACAGACTATTCAACTACGCAGGCARATCCTATCAGATAAGGAGGAAATGACGCTTCTATTACTCAGTGACAGAGCATATTTTTGTTGCTGTGAAGCCTATCTAGCTAGGCACCTGTCACTGCAGTCTCCCTTCATTGAAACCTCTTGTGCAAAACAGGATAGGAATTTCTGAGCTGGACAGGAGCTGGCTGCAGCTCTCCGACATTGCTTCTCTGACAAGAWTCGGGTCTCCACAACCTCCATTAGGCTGCTGTAGACAGGAATAAGTCCTCCCTTTAGCTTCCTGCTCTCGGGGCTGAGCAAAGCCAGCTTTCGGCCTCCCTGCCTCCCCCAGGCAYTGCAGCAGCCAAGCAGCAGGTGACCCTCACCACCAGATCCCCATGTCTTTCCTGTGGYGGGGAGTCCAAATCTGGACTCCAGATCGAACTTTGTTTACTTGWATGGCTACACACATGGCCAAAAGAAGGAATGTGGCCTTTCAGACCACTAAGTGGTTCTATGACACTCTGCTCACTGCTGAGAAGGCCAGGATTCTCACTTGAATACATAAGTCAGAACTGGAGAAGTTCCTCTTAGTAACTTAGACTGATGCCCAAGACATACATGATCAATACAAGGGCATGCACTTAAGAATCCTTGAAAGCTTTAAACTTGTCATTATCCTATTTTTGTAATGTACTGACACAAAATAATAATAATAAAAAATACTGAGAATTTTGTTTCATTCAAGTTAAGGGTTTCAATATATTAAATATAACTTAACGTTTTATTTATAAGTGCTCCCTATTATACCTAAGAGTTATCTGTGGACTTGCATAGGTAATGCAAGACTCATCGTTTTAAATAGAGCAATTTAATCAAATCACTAACTGGAAGCAAAGTCAATACTTTAAGAAGAATGTGAATGAAATATGCAAAAGACTTCTTTCCTGTTCCCAACTACCCCTCAAAAAACRTGATCTTATTTCTTTACATTTAACACATATCACATTRGACAGTTTTGTCAGTCTCTTTGCCRCTTAAAACACATACATATTATTTAATCTYCAAGCTCTGCATTTTAAAAAGTGGAACATAGGTAACATCAGAAATCCTTGGGCATACGCAAGTATCTGGACATTCTCATTTAAAGATACATAGAAAACATGAAAATGTTAGTGGCAAAAGCATCCAACATTTTAAATTACAGACTCCAGACGCTCTACWTCTGCAGATAAACTGAATCTTGCCAGCTGCTACCTCCTCACATCTGCAAGACTTGCCATGTAGTCCAGTGCAAAAACACTAGCAAGGATTAGATAGGAAACAAACACACAACCCCTCATTCTTTTGTACCAACTCCATGAGACAGAGTGACAGCTGCCCATCCTCCAAATTCCAGTTGCACCACACTGTCAACAGTGCTTGCCTCTCATCTTTTCATTCCTACTTACTTTTTACTTGCCATGCAGTGTTCTGTTTTTAAAAAATAAATCTAGTTTTTTAAGCTTTAGTTTCATTTATAATGATGCTGTTGCCATGTCTGCACATCCATGTATCCCTCATCATTTTTTAAACTCAGATAATTTAAATTACATCTGACAGTGGGGCTGGTGTAACAAAGCTAGCATGTTCCTATCATTTAATGAAAATAAACAGACATTTTACTGTCAACACCTTCACTGAATGTAYAGTCTAGGTGGAAAAAGAGTTGATAAAAGGTAAAGGTACCTAAAAATCTCCTTGAAAGATGTAATAGCTCTACAATTCACTGAGGTATTTTTAGTTACATTTCATGCGTCCTGCTGTTTTTGTTCTTTTCCTACCTTCTAATGAGGTACATTCATGTGAACCCTGATGTTGTAAACTGTTGAAATGAGGGGGAAAACTAACAGCAGCTGCCCTTGGCCTCAACCTGTGTCCGAGGAGAGCTCATTTGTTCTCACCAAGTGGCTGAATTAGGTAGATGGGAAGTACACCACTGCTTTATTTTACAGCAGCAGGTCTTTTCAGAGTGCAGAAACAGCAAGTGGACGTGGAGGGCTTCTGTCTTACATGGCCCCACTCGGTGGCTTCCAGTCCRCACCCAGCCCCTCTTTGCACTAAGAAATCACTGCAACTCTATTCTAAAAGAAAACAAAAGTGCAACTGACATGCAAGAGTTATTTCCAAGAAYGCATTCCTAAACTCCTATGTGCTGTGCAAAAGTACAATCAATACCACTTTATCTGTATACAGTCAGAGAAATCAGAACAAATGGCACTGCAGTGCTACAAGTAAGCCAAACGTCTTTGATTTTTTCTATTAGCATGCAATTAATTTTCATATTGAAAGACATATGAAACTGTTCCTCTGCTGCCACCTTTAAAAATAGGTGGATTCTTTCCATCTCAGCTTAAAATTACAACTGAAATTAACTGTTTTCAACAGAGAGCGGTCTGAATATTAAACTGAAAAAGATTTACACAGTAGAGAACATAAATCAGATAATGGCAACACCAATGCTTTTCTATTAAATAACCTCCCTCATCTATTACATACACAATAGCCACTTTTACATGCAGAAACAAGTCAACAGGAAATATGAAGAAAAAAACTGCTAGAGTCAACATATATATGCATATACACACACAAATATGCAAACGTATATACATGTGTGTGTGTATATATATATATGTGTACACATATACAGAGATGCCCCCCATCTTTTAYTCCTTTTTTCACTTTTAGAAGGCAGGGCACGTAAGGGAGCCTCCCACCACCTGCAAGCCCTTACAAGGAAGGGCCCTGCTGCCCATCTGCCAAGGAGCAGCTCCCCCGGTTAGGTGCAGAGCAGCCTATGTGCTACCCTGCATCCCCTGGGGCAGCTGGGAGGGAAACCYGTTTCTGGGCATGCCCTTCCTCCTCATCTCACAAGGACTTTTAAATAGACCATGCTCATTTCTAAGATACTACAGTTATAGTTTAAATCATGGAAGAAAATTCCAACTTCAGTAAGGCTCATGAGAGTAGCTACCTATCCATTAGCAACTAAATAATTCAAGTGGTTTACAGCTACTTATGGCTTAGAAAACAGCAAAACAGCAATGTACACAATGTGAATAAAGAGCTGAGAAAACAGAAAATCAGACATGTTTGTGGAAAGCTTTTTCATAATAATTGCTATTAACTGAAATTAATTATCATAACTAAAACTTACATTATCATCATGACAATTTTATAGAGTACTCATAATGATCAGAATTTTCTTTATCTATATGGTTATGCAGAACAGCAAATTAAAGCAAAGTTACTAATATGCCAATAAATGTGAGAGACTTTTATAACTATATTCTCCCATCCCTGAAACAATAGGTAGAAAAGTAGATATCTACCAAGAAAAACACACATGTCTAGGCATCCATTTGATATAAAAATACCAGCCATAGCATATGACCTGCTAAAATTTACTCTAGTAAGAAATTATATCAAAGTTTAAAAAAGTAAAATCAGACTGGTACCACAGTTCTTGTATTTCCTTACATACTACAAAGTGGAAGTGGCTAAAATACAGAAGCAAACAATTCCAAAAAGAAAAATAATTATCCTTGCAAACTCTTAAAAATCCTGACAACACTAGGACAAAAAATGACCAATATGAACCTAAGAACTGGAAGAATTCTTATTTTCTACAACTGACTTGCCTTGTACATAATAGACTGATTATCAAAACCATTTCTGTTTTCCTACATAGCCTTCATGGATAAAGCAAATATTAAAGAAGAATATGGTAAAGTGAGAATATGTCAAAGAGCAAATTTAAGACCTTAGAGTAATTTGTACCACGAACAATTAACAAGCAATGCCATCAGAACTTTAAATCTTTTAAAACAATATTGCAACCACCATGGCTAGCAATAGGTAATATAATGATGCCATCACACTACTTCAGTTTGAGCTGCATATCATATTGAACAATACCAAAATCCATAATTATATTCTGACACTGCTGCAAGACAGTGTCTACCACAGTAATCTTGTGTCCACATTGCACAGTCCCATTTACTCCTTTTCTACTCCACCTCTCCCTGAACAGTGAGTGCTCAAGGCCACTGCATCCCATTCATTCCTTTACTGGGAAGCATGAAAAGAGGAATGTTACCATTTTCTTCTGGCAGCAATGTTTCTTTTTCTCCCTGTGCAAAACACTGGCACACATACACAGGCATCAAGGGCACTAGGGCATTTCATAAGAAAATTGATCAGGATGGGAGAAAAGGCAGCAAAAGGGAGAGAGGGCCAGTAACCCCAGCCTCATCTGGCAGCAAAGGCTGCATCTCACACTCTTCAGCAGCGGGTCCTATTCTTCATGATAAAGACAGACTCCTCTACCCAGGGTAATTTACAGTGGCATCTTGGTATCAAAATGATKAAGAATGGAAATACTAGTACTACTTAAAGCTGAAGAGAAACAACAGATGTCTAAGGAAACATTAAACGACATAAATGCCACTTATGGACAGTACTTTACAGAAAATACCTTTGCTTTGACAGATAAAGAATTACATATTCTGTGGAAATATTCTATTTATCAAGGAAAAAGAACGAAATACTTTCAAGAAAATGGAGCACTGGAAAAAAAAAAGTCATAGAAAGTGCTTCCTCCTCTTTTTTTTTCCCCTCATCGTGAAATACACACTTTTTTTTTTTTTTTTTTTTTTTTCCCCAAATGGCACTACTCTAAACCCCCCAAAATTTTAAAGTATTCCCAAGGAGATAATTTTCAACCTGGTTCATGAAAATATTTCATGATCTAGTGGCTGAGCACTCCAGACATCATGATTAAAACTCTGTTACTGCAATCCTAGCTAGACAAAATACCCCAGATTATTTGGATATCGTAGAATATTATTTGGACTTGAAATCCAAAATTACTCTCCCACCTCTCTCTCATCCTGCTTCTTCCAGATATGCATCTTCTGAATTTATCATTACCTAGGTGATAAATTATAACTACAGTATATTTGGGGACAAGGCATCAGAGATGCAATATATCTCTTGAAGGCCTTTTTCATACGGAAGGTACATACTTAAACTTTTGGGAGCATGTAATGTGCAAGACCTGCAGATGCAATGTTGGAGACCAGTCGCAAGTAGTAGTTACAAAAAAAAAAAAAAAAAAAGCATTTTCAACTATCTTTCTAGACCATTTTTGCAAGGACGGTTAGTTCCTACAGTAGCTCTACTACTAGGCAATATCAATTTCACATGGGTAGAGGTGAGAGAGAGTAAAACTAGATGGGATTCCTTCACCCCATCTACTCTCAAAGGCAAAAGGCAGCTGAGTGACTAGCTTGTGTGCGGCACTGCCTCCACTCGCAGCATGTGCGACCGCTTGCACAGCCAGAGCACTCCCTGTTGCATGCAGGAAGAAAGGAGAACCACAAGACCTCACAACCAAGTGACACAGTTGCAAGAAAAGAGGAGTATATCAGAGAATGTGTTTATTCTTTAGTACAGAATCAGAGCAATTATATTTTACTCTCTCCTCAGTTCTTATTTCATAATTCATTTTCTAAAAATATTCAACCCCATCATTCTCCTGAATTCAAATCCTAATATTCAGGATACCAGTAATGCTACAAATGAAACTGAATAAAAGGTCTTTATTGACCTGATATAGATTGGAATTTCTATTTCAAGTTTTGTTTTTACATCTGCTCAGATGGTCCATAAACATAAAAGTAGATAAGAGTGAAAGCCACCAACAGAGGAGTGTTCCAGGAGATCAGAATTCTAGTCCAGACACTCAGCCTTCCATCCATAGGGGTAGCCTCTCTACCATCAATACCACTCCAGTACTGTTCTTTTCTTTATTAGCTAGTATAAAGAAATGTAAAATGTTACAGAGTGCAGCCACAAACAGGTTATAGATAACCTGATAATTGGATTTTTTTTTCCTATGAGTGGTAGAGTTACATTTAACAGGGAAAAGAAAAAAAGAAGGGAGGAAGGGAAGGGAGACTTTAGAAACTGAGCAGCAGTGTATTTCAAGGCTATATCTTAGCTATACAGATTTGATTTCTCTTGATTCAACTGGCAAAATTAGTTTTTTTCAGATAGATGAAAGCCCAGAAATACAAAAGAAAATGGATAAAGGAAATTGTCTTTTCGCTGCAGRAGGAAAAGGGGAGGCGGGGAGGAAGGGAAGCAAGGTAAAGGACAGCGACTTGTTGAGTACATCTAACACTGTGAATACAGCAGCTCGATTATTGCCTTTGAAATCCAGAAGGGTCCTTCCTCCATCTTGAGCACATACTTGCATACCTTTCATTGTACAAGATACTGCACATAGCACAAGTTAAAACAAACATTAGACTAAAATTTAGAGCTGACAGTTGAAATTTTGGTACAATACCTCAACTGATGCTTAAAAAAGAAATATCAATATCCAATATAAATACTTAGTTGTTTCATTTCAGTACTGCTTTCAGCATTCCACAGCAAACATTCTCAAAAAGAATGAAAGGGAGTGAACTATGACTTATTTTCTTTTAGTAGCTTTTAATAAGCATTTATTAGCTTTAATATTACCTAATAAAGTGGTTTGCATTTAAGCCTACAAATAATGCACATTCATACACCTACAAAAAACAAAGAGCAAGATCTCTAACTGTTTTTCTCTTTCTCCTTCTTATTCTAAGTGTTGGAGGAAGAAAGCAACAGCCCAGATATCAGGGACCCACTTGTGGAGCAAGGCAATCACAGAGCAGGGTCTCACGTGGCATGAAGCTACAACACTGTTCCGCAAAAGCAGAAATAGATAATGCTTTTCATCGTAAGAACACAGCAGAAAAGGGACTCACATAAACTATACTTTAGCTTTTCTGGATTTCAAAACATTCTAAGGCGAGTGCCTTGTTTGTACTAAATACTGCCCTTCCCATATGCATGCACAAACTCCAAATGCACCTGTTTTAACACCAAGTTTAGCAAGATTTTAGGCAATTTATCGCTACATAAATTGTTATATAAATCTGCCATTTCTTTTATYCTACTCTTAATAAATAGTCCATTTTAGTGCTTTGTTAAAGAAAAAATATACATGTTCAGATATAATTTTTCCCCCTCATATCCCTACACACAAACACGCACACATGCAATGGGACATTTATTTGGTCAGTATAAGAGACAGTCATGGATTCACCAGCATGCCCCAAACTCTTCTTCAGGCACTGGAAAGAACACAGAATCGGTTTCACCTCATTTGCTACGCATTATATTTGCATTCCACATACACGTTTCCMTACCAGTCACTTATTGACCAAGCCTTCGAGTTTCACAACCTACAAGCTACATGGTAAGAGATATCCCTCAAATATTGAAGACATTTCTAAGATTTATGAAATCTGAAGATGCCAGGAAACAATCTCACTAGAGAACACATAATTTAGGAGGCAGACTCATATAGGGATCATGATCTACTGGGCTGCTTTGCAGAAGTGGGATACTACAAGAACAAATTCTGTTTGAGGGCTTGACACTCAATTTGAAGGCAATAACATCAATGAACTTAATTTAGTCACTATTAGACTCGGTTAATATACTCTGCCTTCTGATTAGATATTGACATGGTTTGAAAAGCAAGATTAAGTCTCAAGAAAGTGAATGGCCTCTGCATGTACCAATAGCCACTGTTACAGCACAAAGACATGCTTTTTTTATGAAAATAAAATTATTTAGAAATCCTGCACAGTTGTAAACTGTCAGTTTCATTTTCAGAAAAACAGATTTAAGCTGAAGTACCTGTAGTAAGATAGCTTTATTGCCTCTCCTATGTCGCTACCACTCAGGCGGAATGGAAGTTAAAACTTCCATTCAACACGGCTACTACTGGCTTTCTGAAATACACTGCATTTGATCAAAACAGGTTAGACAATCTCATTGTCCAACCTCAGACCTCAAAAGAGCATCACAATTACTCATTAAAACAAAGCGGGCTTTCTAAGCAGAGATTCTTAATGATATTACTGAAACATTGTATAATGACTGACTTGGCAAAAATCTTTTACCCACTACAAAAAGAGATTGCCCTTTGCTACTTTCAGTTTTTATTTTGTAGCTTTAAAAGGATTGTTTTCTTGTCAAATTTTTCATAGTTGCATTTTTGCTGTAACTAATGAAAATTTCCAAAAACTAAGTTTAAGTATAGAAATTTATGAAAATTTATAACTGATTTGGGGGAAGGGGGGAAATTTATGAATTTTTTTTTCCCGACTAAAACATATGCACTGACATGACAGCAAAAGTCAAGTACTATCAAAACTAAGTTTCTTCAGTGAGGTTTTGCTGATCATGTATCAGCAGCACCACCATGTGTTAGGTGAAGAAGATGCCTTTATTGCCAAGAGTTTACTAGTATTGTAGAATATAACAGTTACTACAATTGATGTAGGCCTATGTAGAAATAAGACTTTTTGCCCAAAGCGGTCACACCAAACTTGCATAGTCTTATCGTACTATTTGAAGCAACACTAAAATCATGTTTGTTTGTTTTTTTAAAGAAAATTCATCCTTATTTTTTTCCATTGCTACTGAAAAGCAAGAGGAAAAACCTCCCATGAAAGGGCTACATAGAGAAAATTGAAGTCCAATAGAGAATGGATTAGTATATCTCCACCTGCAACTAAAGAGGAAAAGGAAACAGGAAGAAGGAGAGAAAAAATAACTTGGTGGTTATGCCATGTTTGAAGAAAATAAATATTTTATAAATAGAGTAAAAGAGTAATTTTAATAACAGCAGTAACACTAGAATGCTGCCAAAGTACTGTATACTTAATTATACTATAAATAAATTCTTCTTCAATAGGATTATTTAAACTCAAGATTTACTAAATTTCAGATTATTAGAACATTTACTAATCTTACTTACACTAACATGGGTTTCCCTGATATCTTTGGGCTGTTTAAAACTTCTATCATGGCTTGCTTTGTTTCTTCCATTCTCGCTGTGTCACTGGAATCCACAACAAATATCACACCATAGGACTCAGCATAGTAATTCTTCCAGATGTTTCGAATTCGTTTGCCACCTCCTAAATCAAAGATGGTGACTTCAAATCGTCCCTGTTTAAGGTCAATCTTCGAAAACCCAACTGTTGGAGCTACATCTTCAGGAGACTCTGTCGGAGAGCAAAGGATAGGCTCAGTAAAAAGTTTCCTTAGTGATTTAAAGAGGAATTTATATTGTACTTTGTGTAGCAAAATTTATGTTGCAAAGGCAAGGAATAACTCCTCCTTAAGTGGTGACTTATTGCTAAGCACATATTTTACATTAGTATTTTCCTTCTCCTCAGGTAATATAATTTTGTATTCATTTAAATAGGAAAACCAGGAAAAAAAGATTAAAAAAATTTTAAAATGCAATCAACTGCATGTTTAAGCATTAAAAATATAGCCTGAAGAAAAACATGGTTTTGTGTTATTAATCCAAGTTTGAGAAAGAACATAAAAAAAATATTTACTACATTATGATTTAGRGTGCTTCACATTCTAAAGTAACTCACCTCCAAAAAAATAAAGCCTCACATACAGTACTCACAGTTGCCAAAACTGCTCTAAATGTTCATACCAAGGGCTCAGAGTAAGYGAATCTCTGATCAGCTTTTAAAGAGTCTGAGACTAGGTTCTTCTGAGGTGTAAACTACTTCATTCCCTTTATCCAAGGTCTATTTTTTTGTTTGTTTGTTTGGCTTTTTTGATGTTGTTTAGCTGATGTCAACATCAGCCAGTCACCACTAGGCTCTTGGGGAAATCCTTGTTATACTAGAGACTGCGATTCAGAGCAGGCAACACAACAACGTAAACAATGAATGTAGAACAGTGTAAACCATTCATTCGTCTCCAGCAAGGAGACGGGGACACCTGTTTGTGAAAAATTCAGGCTTCAGAACTAAGTATATTCGGAAGAAGGTTTTGCAMTGTGAGCCATATGTGTGTGCTGAAGAGAACAATAACTTTAGGGTTTGTTAAAGGCCAAAGAATCMGTTACTGAAGGTGCTGAAATTACAATGATGTTGTTGAACAACCTTCATTGTAAAAACTCATCCTCTGTAATAGCTGCAGATCTACTTTGGCAAGTACGACTTTGGGGACTATGCTGATCTGCTCAGGTTTTAAGAATCCCAAGACTCAAAATACACCTGGAACAGATTTCTCCTAAATCCGCTCATCTTAACTGCAGTCTCCTCCTTTATGCTGTATGGCTGTTGCATGGCTTTTATCAAGTCTGAATACTAACTGACGGTCTGCAAGCCGTGGGAAGGAAGAAAAAATACTTTCTAGACCAAATGTCACTCCAGCTATGGTACTGAGCCATGGGCAACATGGTCACAGACGTGAAAACCATCTTTTAAATAGCATTTCTTATTAGAAATATCATTCATCAAATTCATCTTTGTCCTGTTTTTCCAACAGGACATCCTTCTAGCAGTCTTTTAGAAAAAAAAAATCACTTTCAGATCATAAAAAAATCAGCAAGATCCATCTTGAAATTCAACAGAAAACTAAATAATGAAGTACTCAGGTTTTCAGGATAAAATCTCTAGGATATAAATGAGAGAATATTCATAACTTTATTCATACTTTTGCAAGTCTGTGAACTTATACAATAAGCACAAATAAAAAGTTAAAGTGGAGTGTCATCTTTCAAGCTTTTCAAATCACCGCACAGTACTCTTGTTACACAAGATACTCTCCCAAGATTTCCTCCAATCTTGTAAAGGAAAAAAATAATCATCATGAATATTTGTTTATAGAAGTGKCAGATTTATGTCAATGAAAGGCAAAAGGACAAGGCAAAATATGTTCCAATGTTAAGTGATCCCTTGRTGGAGAAAGTATATAGAAAACAGCTTGCACATTTGTGATTATGAGCAATGACATAAAAGTATAATTTGTTAGAAAAACCCTTTAAAGTTATGTGCACACATATGCATTTCCTCCTACAGCATCTTAATTACACATACTTACAGCACGGATCTTGCATTTAGTTTCCTCACACATACACATTACTGAATGGTCAGTTTTAGATTTTAATTATTTTGGAGATCTTCACACAAGGGAGCCTGTGAAATACTCACTTTTGCCATTAGACTCTCATATAGCAGAATACTATCTCAGAATTTTTTTTGTAAGAATATGAAGAGGAGAGATAAACTAAGAGTCCAGACAAAAACAATGAAAACAGTAAACTTTTACTGTCTCCTTAAAAGGTCACTTTAGATGACAATAATTTATTGCATTACCTCCTTGAATTCCTCGAACTGTAGCAGTTTTGCCAGCGTTGTCAAGACCCACCATGATTAGTGTCACCTTCCTCCAAAAGGAAAAAGAAAAAAAAAAAAAAAAAATCAAATTTTAGCTATTTAGCTAATAGTTAATTTAGCTAGCTAAATAGCACAGGTTTTGAATACATCCAAACATCATTTACTTTACTAAGTTTCTGAATATATGCATAGTAAATTTACTCTAAAGTAACAGAAAGAACAGGTTTCAATATATCTAGTAGGTACTGACACCTGGCATTCAGTGTCAAAACATCTTAATAAACAGAACAGTGAATGAAATAAGAAGTCTTACACTATGCTATAAGATTCACGTGTGACAATGATTTTGTTTTTAACTTGATTTTGATTGCTGGAATTTAATTTTATGGCATTGTAAATGTTATCCCTTTTCTGCTATGGTCATGGACTCTATTTTTTAAAAAAATTTCATTTCCATTACCCCGGACTCCTTCTCCCCTCTGAATCAAACAGAGATGTGGTCTTGCCTATTGAGGAATTTATCCCCATCTCAACCTGTGCAGCCAAACAGTACTGTACAGCACTTGCTGTATAGCACTGCTGTACAGCACTATAAAGCACTATACAGCTCTATAAAGCACTTGCATAGACAACACAAGCCACTATAGGCTCAGTGGAACAAACACTCATCATGCCTTTGTTTCAAACAGGTGCAATCCAGGCTCCTGTAATACATGGCACCACCAGTGTTACATAGGGCAGGCAGTTCCTCAAACTAGTGTACAGGCTAGAATTCATATCAGCACAGGGTTTTGAGCAAAGCAATTGTAAAAATATCTGTAAGTATATCACAATCATTCCTTTAATTCACAGGGATTCAAATGAATTTGCCAAACTTTACATTCACTCAAGCTCCTGTAAGTGAAGGAATATTAAAAACATGGTTATTTTCAGTTTTAAAACTATAATAGCATCATACATGAGGTATAATTCAGGTTCTTTCAGAAGAGTCAAAAAAAAAAATCAGGGAAAAAAAAGGAACCTGAGAATGAACAGCAGGATCACACTAAATCACACTTAAACAGTAAGCTACAGTCAGAACAGCCACTAGCAGTTGTGAACTCACAATGGCCTATAATATAGAAGTGATGTCAAAAAGTTGTATAATATACTTATTTGTACAACAGCACATTCTGCAAAATGTAATCTTTTCTAGCATTCAAGAGAAGAACTCTGAAATGTAAATAGATGTGTACTCTTTATTTCCCTTCTTAGATTGCAAATATAAGGCTTGAAATAAAATTTGTCCATTGATGCTAGTTGGATGGAAAAGGACGCAGGATGTCAAAGTAAAAGGAACAAAAAAAGAACGAAAACACTTRAATGCTTTAAGTGAGAATGGACCCATCAAGTTGACCACAAAATACAATAATAAAGTATATTTAAAAAATAAGAAATTGAGTATTTTATGATTGCTAGTCTACTAATGCCAACACAGTGTTTTAACACATTGCACTTCAGAATCTCAAAATACACAAAGTAAATCAAAAATAAAAACAATAAAGTTTTACAAAGCCATTTTAGCATCACTTCATATTCCTGACAATTCCCTGACAAGAAATACACTTTGGAAAGAAGGTCAGCAAAGATGTGTAAACTGCTTTCATGCACTTACCTCACAGGTTCTTGCCACCGTTTTAGCCAGTTGCAGCAATTGGCCATTAGATTGAACATCCCTCTTCACTAGCCATCCAGAGCCACACAAGCTACAGAAACAGGTGTGGACAGGCCAGGGTGACCCAGGAAGATGGTGGGAGAGACTGCAGAAGCTCAAATGTTGTCTTATCACTGCTGGCAAGAAAAAGAAAATGAAGAAACACACAGTTAGCCCCTACAAGTGACCAAAAGAAATCACTTTCCTGGCAGCAGCCTATAAATTCAGTGACTGTCTGGGCCATTGGCTTCATGGCACTCTCATTGTACATTTCACTTTTCCATTCTCTCCTACTTGCAGGGGAAACTAGTCCCCACTTTACAAATCCGTGCAGCAGCACCACAGTAGTCACACAAAATAATAATGTGAGGCCAGTGCACGTAAGAGAAGCTACAAGCTGGTGTGGTAAGACATATAAGTCTATGAAATTCTAGTGCTAAAACACCCTACAGTTCTACAGTTTTCAGCCTATAGGGACCAATTTCAAGTGCAAACAAGACCTAAGAATAAAATAGAAGGCAAAGGATGATGGAGCAGGTAGGATGTTCAGCATGTTCATTTACTGGAAGTTTAAGGAGAAAAAAAAAAAAACCGCACACAACAAGCAATACGAGCTCTCTTGTGAATGCTTTGAGAAACAGGCAACTTTACTTGTCCCTAAATTTAAGAGTAGTATCAGTAGTACTTCAGTCATTTTACAATGCTATTTTCTGCTTTTCTAACAAAAACACTCGTTCATAACAAGCTACAATGGCCTAGCTAATTGATTAGGTAGGATTTAGAAAAAACTCCTCCCGATCTTATTAAATTGTTGTATCCAGGGATGCCTTTGTATGAAATCGCCACCGTTCAGTGCCACAAACAGGTCAGATTTCTTCTGAAGCAGAAACAACAGATACTCTTTAAATATTTACATCCCTTTATACATGAGTACTCGAGAACAAYTTCTCTATAAGTCTGGCATGTGGAGAACAGAAAAGCTTCTATAAAGAAGGGGAAGATGATCTACAGGTACTACACCTTTTAAAATCAGGATCTTAATAATCCTCATCCTCCACCCCAAACTCTCCCCAAGCCCCTTCATGCAGTGAGTATGCCCAGACCCAGAAGCAAAGCTAACCTTGAAGGTAAGGCTCCATTAACTCTCAGCAAGATCTGCTGAAAAGCAAAAGGTAACAGCTCAGTAAGCTAGAACTGATTCAAATTTAACAATTTAAAAAAAAAAAAAAAAGAAAAAAAAAAGAAAGTCATCTACATCATAGATATGGCCCCCAGCATTCAAGTGAGACTCAAGAAATAAGAAAAAATTGCTAAAGGGAAAAAAAAAAGAAAGTCATCTACATCATAGATATGGCCCCCAGCATTCAAGTGAGACTCAAGAAATAAGAAAAAATTGCTAAAGGGAGATCAGAGACATACTATGTAGTAACAAAAGAATCTTGCTCAGGTGAAAAACTCCAAAATGTGCAGAAAAATGACAAAAGAATACAGAATTTCTCCAAAACATGTCTCATAAAGAAGGTAAACATTATCTTATTGTTGAAGTACTGATAGTAGGGAAAGGAGTCACACTTCATTTACCTCTATTGTTACACTCTGTTGTGAGGAGGTTGCATATTTCCTGAGCTAGCTATAAAAAATATCCACAGATCTCTAAAACAAGCACAGAATATATATACATAAGTTTTACACGTTGCATTWTGTACCAACGCCACTGCAGACAAAATTCTCAACTCGAACTCTCACATATGTTTGTGCAGGTGAAATGAAACCAGTGAGCCCACAAGCTCAAACCTGCAGAACTAGGCACATAAGCTAGCATGCCAAAGAGGGAGCAGAGCAGTGCTAGTATTAGGGAGTAAGAACAGGTCTAAGATCCCATTTGAGGAGAAAGAGAACTGAAAAAGCACACTACAGAGACCAAGAACACGGCAGAGAACTGTGTTACCTCTTCACATCATGGATGAAGTCATATTTCATTTAGCAATCTATATATTATGTGATCAAAAGTACTGCGTACCAACCACAGCACTGAGCACCCAAACCCACCGGATGAATCAGCCTGTCTACTCTCATAGCAGAACACAACCGCCTCTTAAATATTTAAATAAATATGTGAAGAACTGTACTGTGTTCTGCCTATGCTATGACTTTTAGTAGTTTCTTCAACATTTTCCTTTGAAAGAAAAAAAAAAAAGCACTTAAAGCAGATCTGTCTCAAAAAGTTTAAGTATTTAATTACCTAATATGATATTACTTGCCAAACTAYTTTTTTAGCTGTAAGAACACGGCATTTTAGTCGCACCACACCACATTATATTCTGAATAGTAAAGCAAGCGGTAACGAGGAGAGTCCTCTAAGGCTCGCAAGACCCAGGTGCGCAACTGCGAAAAGCAGCCCCGGGACAGCGAGGTTTTCCGCACAAAAAGCTCGTGCGAGAAGCTGCCTCACGGCGTTCCTGGCGAGCGCCCGTGCTTCCCAGCCCTTCTCCCGCACTCCTGGTGCCCGGGAGGCGGCAGCGCGGACAGCCCGCGAGCGCCGGCGCCTCGAGCGAAGCGCTGCCTCTGCTCCCACCGCACGTAAGAGCCGGTTTCAAAGCGGAGCTCCGMCGCGTCCCCCGGAGCCTGTGCACACGCGCGGCGGGCCCGCACCGCCGCCACCAACCCCCGGACCCCCAACCGCGCGGGACGCCGATACCTGGCGCAGCGGCGGCTCCGGTCCCGGAGCTGCTGGACACACAGGCCGCGCCGGCCCCGAGGAGCGGCACCCCCAGCCCCGGCGCTGGAAGGCCCCGCGGAGCGGCCGTTACCGGCGGGCRGGACCTGGGTTGCCCTGGGCGACCGAGGGCCGCGCGCCGGCGGGGCGAGGGGGAGGGGCAGGGCCGCAGTGCTCGGCAGCACTGAGCCCCACCGCGCCGGGGTCACGTGGACGGCGCCCCGGCCGGGCGAGGCCGCCCATTGGCCAGCGCCGAGGTCTCCGAGGAGGCGGGGACGCGTAATCAGGTCGGTTACCCCTGGTTACCGCTAACGGGACGCGGCCAAGGACAAAATTTATTAAAACCGGCGGCGCGCGAAGGCGCCGAGCGTAAGACCTCGGGAGGCGCGGCGAGAGGAGGCGGGCCCGTCGCTAGCCAATAGGAGCGGCGGCTTCCTCCACGGCAGCGGAGGGGCAGCCAATCAGCTGCCAGGAGCGTCCAGGCAGAGCCCGCCCCCGCGCCCTCCGCGCCCGCGGTAGTCGAAGCCAGCGGCAGAGAGGGCGATGATGCAGCCGTTAACGGTCGTGGCGGCYCGGCGCGATGCGGCTCTGCTCGCCCGCTGCCACGGAGGCCTCTCCGCCTCACATTCGCTGCATCGCCATGCCCGGCGCGCCGCTGCCCCCGGCGTCGCCGCCGCCGTCCCTGKGGTTATCCCCAGGGCGGCTCGGCGGAGAGGCCGGCGCTGCACGGGTCCCCGCTGACCGTGACGGGGGCAGCGCCGCCGAGGCGCGGCCCGGAGCCGGAGGGCGGCCCGGCCTCCCTCGCCCCCGCCC
>PTEX01000038.1:4326565-4360983 GCA_003342815.1 Eudromia elegans | reverse complement strand
GACACGGCGTCCTGCCCGCTCCCGGCCCCGCGCCCGCCAGCGATGAGGTCGCGGGGCAGGCGCTGCCTGCTGCTGCTCGCCAGCCTGGCGGTGGCCGTCGCCCTCGCGGAGGCCGCGACCTGTGAGTGGGGGGCGCGAGCGGCGGCGCCGGAGGGGTGCGAGCGGGGCCGCGGCAGCCGTTGACCCAACGGCCGCTCCGGGGCGGGGGCGCAGCGAGCCCTCTGGGGGGCTGCCAGCGGTCAGGGGCGGCCAGCGTGTCCCCCGGCCCACGGGAGTCTCCGTGTGCGGCAYTGATCCCGCTTGGGGTTACGGGCAGAGCGGCCGGGCTGTGACGGTCACGGCCCTGCAGCTGCTCGCGGCTTACGGGAAAGAGGGTTTCCCCGTGGTTTCACTTAGGGGAAAATCAGTCACAGGAGACAGGGCGCACGAGAGCCACCATCGTCGAGTCTGGCGCACGGCCCCGGGTCTGCTGCTAGGTTCAGGCATGTGAATGCAGTCACATAACAACCACGCTTACCACAGGCAAATAGGAACAAATCAAAGCCCGAGTTTCATTTCCAGACTGAATTCTTTGAGCTGAGTACTGAGACAAGCCAACGTGTACGTGGGACTAGCAGAATTAGTGCGCAAAGAAAGTAAGCCTGTTTCTGACCTGCTTTACTAATGATTAAACCAGCAGAGGAAAACACTAATGTTTACCATCCAGGCTTTTGTTTGAATGATAGGGATTCTGTCTGTGAAGGTGGCAGCATAGAAAGATGAAAGTTCATCATTTCTGAACAGGCCCTAAAAATAAATCTTCCTCATATCCTTSCTGTTTTCATTACTCTTCCTGTTTTGTCTTCCTCACTGCACACAGTGTCAATATTCTTTTATAAACAGTGGAAAATTAGCAGCTGTAAAGGGAATTATCTTCTCTGTGGTCAACTTTCAATTTATGKTTTGAAACACAAAGATGAGCAAACACTGAGGTTTTATTGCATCTAAAAGACCTACTAATGTTGCTGCATTTCATATATATAGCTGATCGTAATTAAACTGAACTTCTTTTTCTTTGTAATGACTTGCAGATGTGAGCATCGCTGAATTAGTTACAAGCTTCATAAATGTTCCTGTTACCAGTTTAGGTCTGTTTTATTTTAAGTTCATGGAAAGTCTTCTAATATGTAAGAAAAATAAATACGATGTTTAGTAACCATGCAGAAACTAAGTATTAGTTTTTTCTTTACCTTAAAAAGGCATTTTAAGTTTGCAGTAGTAAGCGCTCAAATGTAAATCTTGAAAGCTTCAGGTTCTCTAAAGCATATGCATTATAATGAAGTTATTGGAATCTGCACATCTGTGTTACAGGCCTCTAATCTGCAGTCATATCCATATGAATGATGTTTGGTCCSTGCAGACAGACTAACCACTGTCTAGACCTCAGTGTGAAATCTGCATCCATTGTAGATCCCATTTCAGCACCAGATCATTAGCCTGTAAGCTTCTGAGGGCAAGAGCTATCATTGTTAGTTGTTATTCATGATTAGAGACCAGGATAAACAGTTAAATAAAAGTYTTATCAGAACCACTCTAAGCAAAGAACACTTAAACAAATAATATWCTCTATGCAAGACTCCTGAAGTATTTGCAATAAAAATATTAAAGTTGTGCTGAGTTACATAGGAGATATTATTTAAATCCCAAAGTCACTTATGGGGAAATTAATTTAAGAGCAGGCTGCTGTGAGGCAGGTGAATAGACCTTAGTGCTATTACCCCACTGTGCTCAAAACATGAGATCTGGCATCTCCAAGAACTCCATTTCACTTAATGGGTTTTTTCTTACATCTTAGTTACAGGAGGAAAAAATAAAATAGAATGATGCAGTTAAATGTCAAAACATAAGGCCTGATTCACAGCTGACTTTAAATTAGCCTATCTGCCCCAGAGAGCCTCTGCCACAGAGCTTTATCAGCACCGCTGCGCTGATAGCCCAGCAGTGTAAACAAAACCAGCAGAAGAGATTTTTCAGCTTGCACACATAGTCTCCCTTTCACATACAGTGACGAAAGCCCTCTTTTTTTTTTTTTTTTCAGCATAATCATATCTGTTCAGATTTAACAAATCTTCATCCATCCTCAGCAGGACTCTCTACTGCACTCCTGAGTTTACCCTTGCTTTACACAATTTTATTTTTTTTTATTCTGTTATTTATTTATTCTGTTATCAGATGGACTTTCAGCATCATTTTTACTAGTCTGCTTTTATGCAATGATAAATACATGACACTTTATTCCCACTTCAGTCTTCAGTAAGACCACCAGGTAGATCCATATGCATATATACAGGAGGAAATTAACACTAAAGACTAGACTGCTGAAATACTTAGTTCTGTGGAAGTCCACTTCCTGACCTTTCTATTTTTGCATTTCCAAGCAACTTACTTGTTGCTCTCTAAGGTTAAAGAGTGCTTCAGGACATTAGTAGAGCCACCTGACATTCCTAAAGTTTCCCTATTGTCACACTAGAAAAATCAGTTTTGCCAAAATGAAAGTTAATAAACTGCAAGCTTATTTCACATCAAATTCAACAGGCTGTCACAGAAAGGTTTCTTCAGGTCAGTATTCAACATTGTAACACTTGTGAGTGCCTCAGTTGTGTTCCATATCATTTAATGAAGTGTTTTAGTACTGTGTGTAGGACAGGACGGTTTCAGCTATATCTGTCATGTGAAACTCAGCCAGGCTTAAAAGTTTGGGGCCTATTTAGCCGCTCTGATGAGCACTGTAAGTTTTTATAGTGCATGGACAGCAGGAGGCTGTACTTAACTGCTAACGTATCCCACAAAGGTGCTGCAGGTTTGAGGCCTTGTGTATTCACAGCCAAGACAGAATTGACTGTCTGCTTGAACTGATCATCCTGTTCATAGCCTAGTGCTGAGTATTTCTGTGCCATGTATCTGCTTTGCACTGCAGGTGCCATGACCCCCCCACAGTTACACTCAGCTGAGAGTTTCACCTGTAGGTGTGCTGATACAGGGAAAGCCAGGTGTACRAGCACGGTGCTCTTGTGCTACATACATACATCCTGATGATTCTCAGGAAAAAAAAATCTTGCCTTTTTATAATGTCCATGGCTATTAAAAAAAGTTGGTATTTTTTTCCCCCTGAATGTGACATTTCAAGTATGCTTCAGGCAGGGTACTGCACAAACTTTTTTATCCCATCAGATCTTTCCAGTTAGTACTATATAGAAAGTAGAATCCTGGAATGTGCTCCTCCTTGCCCATACTTCTCTAAAAATATAGCAAACAGTCACTCCATGACTATGCATTTAATTCAGGTTTTGTGTTACATGCTCATATTTGGTCAGTGTTTATAGCATTTTTCAGCTGTAGAAAATAAAGAAGTCCTTTGTTTCTAAAAGTTTTATCACAGCAGTATGCGTCAGAGTTCCTGGCAAGGAAACGTCGAGCAAATTCGTTTATGGAAGAAAGCAAGAAGGGAAATTTAGAAAGAGAATGCATTGAAGAATTATGCAATAAGGAAGAAGCCAGGGAAATCTTTGAAAATAATCCTGAAACTGTAAGTATCTGGTGAATGTCTGTGAGGTAGGCAGTAGTTTTTGCTTAGTACACAGAAATTGCACTGAAAAGTTTAAAGAAAACGCAGCGCAAAAACGAGTGTGATACTCTCTTGCATATATAATCGTCACAATAAATAATAAAGACTATATAAGAACAGAGGACAGGCAAGTATATATTATTTTAAAATATGGATCACCAATTTTAGATGACAGTTGTCTTCAAGCATTCCATGCAGAGGAAGTCTTTTGGCTTCAATTAAAATTTTACACAGAAGATGCATGACTGTGTAGCCCTTTCAGTGAAGGAATTGAGCATTTTATTATAAGCTTTTTTATCTATTAGTGAGAACACTGCTCCTCAGTTCATTAGCACTGCACATCATTTAATATTAGGCAGATTTGATTCAGCTTTGTATTATAAAATAGATACTATATAAAATATTACTATATAAAAATATTACTTATAAATATATGTGGTTAAAATGAAGTTTTGTTTTGCAAGTTAGGCATCAATTCAATTTCACTGAAAGGGAAATTAAATTTAATGAGGAGCTTAATGTTCTCTCCACTAGTAACTCAGAGACCTGTGTTTAATAAATAACTGCTCTCTTAACTAAAATAGTGCTGATATAGACAACTTGATCTATAATTCATGKTTTTTTTTCTTTTATAATACAAATACATTTTAAAATTTATGCAAGTGATGTATTTTGCTATGACTCTACCTGAAACCAAATCAGATTTCTCTTACTGTATATTTATTTTTCTTTTCTTTCTGCAGGAGTATTTTTATCCCAAATATTTAAGTAAGTATGAAAAAAAACCTGACCAATCCTGGTATATCATTCACTACTCTTATTTATAATACGAGTCATGTTGTTCTAGCCATAAAGCTTGAATAATTTCCTAGCTGATTATGGTGCTTAGTAGCTCCTCAACAATTCTGCATGTTTAGATCCCAGCAGAGATATTCAGAAGGTGGGTTTGTGATCAACTGCCCTTTATATGCCCAGATAGTTTTTCTCATTCAAGCTGCAAGAACAAACTCTTTGAAGATGCTGTGCATAAGCTGTTGTAATTTCAGTCTAAATGAGTATTTATATCATAAGCAGATTGTGTGGGTTTATGTTTGCAGGCTGCCTTGCCTCCCATCGAGCTGGGGTTTTCAGGGTTATTGCAAGTACTCCAGATTCTCCAGCTGACCTGAGGGCTTGTGTCAATGGTAAGCACTGTTGCTATGTACTTCTCCTGCATTCAGACCTAAGGATATGCACTTGCATGGCTAGAAAGCAGTTCGCACAGGCAGAAAAAGAAACAAATCTCTGTTTAACTGAGGTGAACACAATTACCCAACACAGAAATTTGCATAAAAATAGATGAGACATAGCATTTTCAGAATGAAAGGTGTAGGTATTTTTAACTGTGCCCTGGAAAAGAAACACAGTTAATGTGCCCATTTGTAAAGCTCTTTTAGAAGGACAGGAGAATTTGCTGCCACAGACCACCTACATCCCCTGCAATATAATCTGCCTCCTGCCAGGGTTTTTAGTAATTGTGCGTGACCCCTCACATTTAGCTGAAGGGAACACACCTCTGCTTAATTCTGCTATGTACCATTCTTTGGCTCATAGTTAAATTATTGCACTTCCTGAAGTAGGTAATAATAACATCTGAAAAATACAAACATTAGCTGGAAGACATAGTCATTGACTATAAACATAAGGTCACCAAACATGAAACTTGTAGTGGTGTTCAGGCATGAGATTTTAAACCAATATATTCATAACTCCTATGTGAATAATTTCCTTACTAGTAAATTCACAGGAAGCAAAATCATATTTTCTATTTATCAAAATGGAAACGTTTCTTTACAGTTCTTAAACCTTAACAGCTTAACAGCTCAAAAGAGTTTTCAGTTAGTTTGAATGTACGTACTTATCCCTAAGCAGCTGACCCTGTTTTTGTCATTGAAAGCCATTGAGAACAAAAAGGAAATCCTTAATAATTACACTGTACACTGTCATGGGTGAGCATATTTTCCAGATCACTTGGCCAACGTGCCTGCTGTCACAAACTAAAATGTACTTCCCATTCATCTTCTCTGTCATTCTCACTCTCATTAGRGGTCCTGAGAGGAAAGTGTTCTGTGGATGTGCATGTGGATTGACCCTTTTTATTTTTAAAATGAATAATCTGATTTTCTGAATAACCTGAAATAATAATTATTTTAGTCTTCTCAAGATGAAAACCTAAGCAAAAAATGACAACCTGAACACAATTTAAAAATAACTTGACTATTTTGGTATTTGTCCAAGTGATGCATTTCATATTACAAACARGTCTAGACATTTCTAGATAAATGATTTTAATAATATGAATATTTTGACTTTTTTTGTTTGTTTGTTACTCCATTTGGGGAGGAAAAGGAAAGTTTTCACAGACTTCCTTATCATTTCTACTCCCAGCAGCTAAGCTGTATCTCTAAATATCTAAACATCCATGTTACATAAGTTTGCATACTTATAAGCGCATTTGAAGCATTTAAAAATACCTGTGTTGATATTTATGCAGCTCACCATGACACGTTTCATGGACATCAAATACTCTGAGTAGCAGAGGATGCAGGAACCACAATGTGTTCCTGACCATCMACCCTCCCACTGTAGGCTGAGTAAACTTCTTAGGTTCAGCCATCCCTGCAGATGGTTCTCAAGGGGCATCGCTGGGTCATGGGCCAAAAGAAGGCAGCGCAGTTGGGAAAAGAACGCCAGGCCTCTCCAGAACAGATGGCTGCTGTGTTATGTCCCTTCTGTGGCGCATTATCTTTAAACATAAGCTCTTTGGCTATCCTGCAGTATCCATCCATTCTTATCTCCCTCCTCCAGTGTATTTCACTGGTTCACCAGTTTTTATTGAATAGATTTCCCAGTTCTCTCTCCTTTTACGCACTCAGTTCCCTCCACCTTCTCCTACTCAGTATTGCCAATCCAACACATTGTATTTTCAGATCACTCTTCTGTAAGTCCCTAGTGTATTTGRTCAGAAACGTTTCCATTCTTTTTTCCCAGCTGTACGCTTTTAGAGCCAGCTTCTACTTTCTATCATTTACATAAGGCTTTACCTGTTTACAGAAGACTTATGCTTAAAGTAGAAACAATATATTTGTAATTAGGAGAGGCCTGCAGAAAACAAAAATTCATAAATCTACCATAAAGCTCTAGAAAAGTAAATAGAACAATACCTTACATAGTTGCTGACATAAGCTTATGAAAATGGTGTAAAAAGTTAAGACACTTATGTATTTTGAGCAGAGCAAAAAAGTGCATTGTGTTCTCTGCCACAAAGCTGTTTTGAGACAGTATTGAACACTGATGYACCTATGCAGTCTGGCCACTGAGTCTGTGAAGCTGTGGCAACCCAAAGTACAAGCAAAGTCCTTAAGCAATAAGTCCTTAAGATATAATTAAGTATTAAACCTACATTTGACCACAGTTTTCAGGGGATTAGCATGGTTTAATGAGGTTTTTTTTGTTCTAGTTTTCTCTTTGGCAAAGAAAAAGTACTAGTGTTGGTGATAATTGTCTCTGGATTAGCTTTAGAAGGGATTTTTTTTTTTTTTTGACACTTTCTATTTTTTACTGGCAGAATTAGTAGCAAAATTATTACATGGGTACTTCATCTTATGCATCAAACTCTTTCCTTTCTTATAAAAAGTTCCTGGGGGAGGATTAAAGACTAAGCTGACTGCTGAGGAAAAGTTACTGAAATAACAAATATTTCTAATGTTTTTCCTTTTATCCTCCGGCAGAAATTTCAAACCAGTGCAGCCCTTTACCGTGCCATAGAGATGGATATAAGGACTGCATAGATGGACAGGCCAAATATACATGTGTGTGTAAACCAGGATGGCAAGGAGAGAATTGTGAAGAAGGTACAGTCTCCACTGTCACTGTGGTGATAGTTCTCAGGAACACAACYGCAGTTTAAGAATACCTATGCCCATGTAGTTGGTCAGTGAATCTCTGAGCAAAGGTCTTTATTTTTTTTCCTTCTAGATATAAATGAATGTGAGAACATAAATGGAGGTTGTAGCCAACGCTGTTCTAATTTGCCTGGAAGCTACCGCTGCTTATGTGAAGATGGTTACTACATGCATTCAAATAAAAAAGATTGCAGAGGTAGGAACCGTGACTGAAAGAGATCGTTGCTACATGACAGTATATTGTCTGTAGACTAGAAAGGAAAGAATTTATGCTAGTAGTTCTCTAAACTTGACTAATGTCACACCTCTTGTGTGTAATTGTTTAACTATGTTTAACTATGCAGTAAAACATAGTAGTGTAGTTGTTTAACTATATAGTTGTTTAACTATGTAGTAAAACATAGTAGCGTAGTTGTTTAACTATATAGTTAACTATGTAGTGAACCAGATCAAGGAATTGCAATAGGATAAAGCCAACCCACGGCCAGGGAAAGGCTAGATATTGGATTCAGCTTCATTATACACCTCTGTGTGTAAAGCGGAACAAATCTAGGCTCATTAGCTACTTACCAATATGTGTTTTGTTTCAGTCACTCACCAGTTTCACATATACATTAAGCAGGCTGAAACAAGAATCCAGTTTGAGTGACCAGCTAATAAACAGAAATCTTCTCTGGCAAATGGTGGGGTAAACTAAATCTTAATTTACGATGCCATTCTTTGAGATGTTTTTAAGTTCATCASAGAAGAAACTATTCATGAAGCTCAATTGTCTTGTACTCAAAAAGCATGACATTTTTCTTACAGCAGTGTTGTCTTATTGACCATGACCTCTCTGCTTTCTTCTATTTCGGATAAAGACTAGGTACAGTGACATAATCAGCAGTTCTTCCTGCAGAGTTAGAAAAAGTGCAATCTCACTTCATTTTAACATCATATATTTCACTGATGAACTATGTCAACAATTTTGGGTAATGCCAAATTACTAAATACTAGATGTTGGGAATATCATTCACTGTTGCCTCTTCTAGTGGATATATTTTTTGTGAATGAATAGTCTCCAGAGAAATTCTGGAATGGAAGTTGCTGTTATGTCAAAAAGGACAGGTAGATAAGCTGAGTAGCATCTCAGCAAATTTTAGAAAGATTCTGGAAAAGATTTTTTTTTTWAAAAAAGAGAAATGTACTACTATATATCTTAATTTATGAGAAGAACCAGCTAACTGATAGGTCTCAAAATATTTTCCAGGGAGGTGATTATTTAATGAGAATATTTATATTGGAACTTTACAAAAATTAATGATAAGACTAAATCTGTTCACTGTTTTCACCAGTGAYGTAAGCAAAAATATGAGTAACAATCATTCAAAAATTGCCAAGTGCTGTTTAGTTCGTCTGATAACCAGCTTACATCCAAGCACAAAATAATGCACCCAGGAAACTGTAATGCACACCAGAACTGTAGAAAAATGTGCAACCTTGATTCAAGAACAGGTTTTGTGCAAGCAAGCAAGCAGCARCACCTGTGCTCCCCATGCAGTAGTTTCCAGAACCACCACAAAACTGTAGAGAAAATGAAAATGGTCCTTGCAAGTACGAGTGGCAACTGAATTGTTACCCAGAACCCAATACTCTTTTATCTACAAGACTTTTAGTAACATATGCTGCATCCAGTTTTAGAATCTGCATTTTGAAAATGACATCGAAATATTGGAAAAAACACAGAAGATGGATACTAAAATKATTTGAGTGATGGAGGGGGACAGTGATAGGCTTGAGCATCTGTCAACAGAGCCAATTAAAGAAGATTATGAGACGAATTGATTGTAGCACATAGGAATCTCTGATAGAATTATCCTCGTCTTCCTGGGGGTTTTTTTGGTTTTTTTTTGTTTTTTTTTCCCTAAGATATGATTTTGTTATGAAGTCTGGCTTAGGAAATATGTAGACTACATTTCTGTTTTAGACATATATGTGTTTTCCTGTTACCCACAAAACACACAAGATAATGCAAAAGGTAGGCAAGGCAAAGAATTCCCCTTTCAGTGASGGGAAGCTAAATTAGCTTTGGAATCCTTTGGAATTCTTTACTGCTGTAGTAAATTCTGTTAAATTTGTAAGCATGTTAAACTTAGCAAGAAAGATGTCCTTTGGCAGCCTTTTCATGCTCCCCTGTTCCCTACCTGAGTTCTCTGAATCTTGAATGGGGGTCAGGATAAAAAGTTATGCCAGACAGCAACTTSTTTTTGATAATTTGTTTGCATTTCTAGATATAAATGAATGTGCACTACGTCCAAAYGTGTGTGGGACAGCCATCTGTAAGAATACCCAGGGGAAATATGAATGTGAATGTGCAGAAGGCTACACATATAACTCAACTTCCAAGAACTGTGAAGGTATGTGTCTTTGCTGTTGTTGCTTTCTATTTTTTTAGGCCACTGCTGCAGCAAACTCCAACATCTTTTGTGGTTTTGTAGTTTGTTAATCTTCACGCTGTCTGTTTGTAATATGACTCAAGTGTTGGTTCTGTTAAGGGGTTAATCGAGCTGTACTGCRCATATAGTTGCCATGACCTACCTGTAGATCTTGGAGGGTTAACATGGACTCCCCTGTGTCCTGCTGTAGGATGGATACTTTCTTGGTTCATGGGACTTTTCCTGTCTAGCACTAGAGAAGACTCACCATCCATGCAGATCTCTTGCATGGTTATGTCTCAGACCAGCTAACATGTTTCTTCCAGATAATCTGGTGAGGATCTGAACACTACTAGAGTGTCTGGTATCCTGTTGCAAGCATGGTTACACCCATAAGGATGGAATATTTGATGTTGGACACTTTGATATAAGTCCCTAACTCAAGTGAGGTTCTGGTAAAAGCAAACAGGAGTGGTTATTCATCAATTCCAAACTAGGTAACACAGCTGGGATGACCGTCCTAGAGTAGATTTTACTTTTCTTCACCAATTAAACTTGGTGTATGTTTAATGCATAAATCAGAAATTCAATTTCAGTTGGAGAAAAGTTGTTTGAACTCTTAGAACTTTGTCTTGGAAGGAAGTTTTATATTTCCCCAATTTAAGAAAAATAAGTCAGTGACTGAGTTTTAATTAAAATACTATCTTTATGTTATTGCTCAAAAAGACTCAAAAGTAGCATCTTACTGCTTATGAATTGTCTKGCCCATGCCTTTATACAGTTTTCTGGTGACAAAACTTCATTCAGTGATAAAGATTACCTGTTCAGATATCTGCTGTTCTTTGTCCAGTTACAATATGCAGTTACTAAAATTGTCACTGACAGAATTTTGTCCCTCTTTTAAATGCACTGGAATGAGAGACACCTTACAGTAAATAACCTATTTTCCTCCTCTCTCACTACTCCTTGCAGCTATATGGGTTGCATCAAATCAAATTTAAGTATCACTTTTCCTTTGAAATTGGGATCCCAGAAGGTTGCCAGATGCACACACTGAAAGCAATAAATTCTTCTAGAAGGAAGATAATGCTGTTAAGCTTTCAGACCTGGTTAYAACCATTTTAAGTGAGTCACCAAATCCTGTCTAAGGATAGGATTATGCAGACAGACAGGAATTAGCTTCTCATTGTCATGTTGCATGTGGGTGGCCAAATTCCATCACTCTTACTATAAAAATCACATTTTRTGTACATTTGTGCACACCTATGTCCACGACGGCAGATGCAATAGAGAGGAAGAGAACATTTTTTTTTTTTTTTTCCCCCAAGCAGTTCTTAGGAGAAGGTTGCTACAGTAGTTCTTCATCCCCACCTTCCAGGAGCCACCATGGAGGGATGATACCTATATAATCCAGCGTTTGTTTCACAGAAATCATATCAGCTCAGATACAGAATCTGTTTATCTTATTCTGACCACCCTTTCAACTTCAAACTCCCTAACAGAAAAAAAAAGTAGTAGGAATGAGGGATATGTTTATTTTACCATAAGGRCCTGGTTTGTAGTCAGTACCTAGGAAGCAAACCAAAACAAACCTGTGTTTTAAGGAATAATCTTTTCGTTAAAAGAAAAAGCAAATGAACAAGATAAACAGCACACAGTATGCCTGTATTTCAGGGATTCATCCATACTAGCACATAGTCTGAAAATTCAGTCAGCCTTCATCCTTCCCATGTGCACATTTAATATGCATAAAACCCTGCTTCTCCACATCTACACTCTGGGGAAATTGCTGTTTTCCCCTGCTGCTATATGGAGCAACCATGGGCAGTTCCTTTGTGCCTTATTTTACCGTATCTTTGCAACTCCAAGAAGCAAATTATTTTAGTCTACTACTGAAAGCAGCTGCATGAACCCACCACGCTGCTTAGGATCACAGGTTTGTATGAGGAGTTTCACCTGGCTGTTTCGTGTTGTGGAACTGACATTTGGAGARATCTGTAAAAGAGCGCGATGCAAARATGTTGAGCACATTCTGAAAGATTAGCAGGATAATTATAGCATATGTGATTAACACAGCTCCAGAAAACCTGCTCCCCACCTCCCTGTGCAAGTCAGCATTTTCATAGCAGCACAATTAGCTGTGCACAGYGAGATCCTGCCTCTGACCGGTGGCTCCAGGATGTCTACCACGAAATGAGACTTTCCTACTGATGCTAGAAGCTTGCCTGTCCCTCTGGTTCTGCAGTACACACTGGAGGGAGACCTTGCTTTTGAGCAGGAGCTTGGTATTAGTAATGGAAAGTGACACCCCGGCCCGACACAAGTCTATGAGTAATTGGCTTAATGATAGAAACTCATCTACCAAGCAGTGTGTGATAAGCTTTCATAACCCCTCCGTAAGCCTCTGTTTGTCTACAGGCGCTGCGCCCAAGGAATGTGCTTGAAATAATAATTCTCTTTCAGAGAACTCAGTACACAGATTTGCATTAGTGCTCCTGATTATCCTGTGCTTCTGGTTTTGATTTTTCTACTGCTATGTGTTCATGCACTGAAAGGGGTACAGGATCTTTCACAGAGAACAGGACCTTCTAAAAGGTCATACTCCTGGGCTAGGCCTGGTCAGAAAAGTGCTATAGTACGATTTTATCCGTGGTGAATAAATACTCCAGTTTAGGGCCTGCTCAGAGCCTCTCTGCTGCTGTTCCTCTCAAGAGGTTYTGAATGGGATATTTCTTTTTACAGCACAGTGAGACYGACTGTCACCTGCCCCCCGCTTTGKTTTTTTTTAAATTCTCTATCACATCATCTGTTTCCTCAGACTTAAATGGGTTTTCAGATCCCAAAATGATGATAATTGAAATGAAAGACTTTTCTGCATTTTGGAATTTAGCATTGCTTCACTGGCAAGTTTGATAGTAGATGAAAATAAAATATAAACAAAAAAAAAAAAAAAAAACCAGGAAAAAAAAAAGAAGCTGATGACAGTGTAACAGTGTTTGTAGCCTGTCTTAATTTTAAATGAACATCAGATTGCCAGTCAGCAGAAATTACTGTAAAGTGGCTTTCACAGCAGAATCTCTTTCACCAAGCTGAGCTTGAAATCTGTATTGGGATTAGGCACCCCACCACGACCTTAAACTCTTTGACGATTGCTAAACTGAAAAGAGCACATATGCCAAACAAGAGAGAGGTCATCTAAGCATAAAAGGAGGAAATAGAGGGGTCAATGAATTGTGAATGTGTATCAGCAAAATCTGCCCTAGCAGAGAGAAATGCTGCCACCAGACTAACTGGYGAGCATTGTATCTCAGGCATACAGGAAGAACTTGGGACAAGTCCTGAAATAAACACTTAAATACAGCAATAGCAATAAAGCCATCATCGGGRGTTGTTAATTTATGCCTACAGGAGTCTATACAAGTATACCTGTATATATACTTGCSGAGTATGTACCATTTTAATAGGAAAGCTTTCTCAAATCTGAGCAAAGATAAAACTGCTAACACTGACCAACACTGACCACTGAAGAGACTATGTCATTTCAGATATAATTTAGTTTTTCAAACTAATTGAAGTTATTGTAATAGAACAGCAAAAAAAAAAAAAAAAAGCAAAACATTATGTCAAATCACCTTCAAGAAACTTTATGCTTCTATACTTCTGCGTAAGCAATTTCTCTTACTCTGTTAGCTAAAATTTTGGATGCACATTTGATGGGACAGATAGAAGCAGGAATATCTCATGTTGTCTTTTCTACTGCTGTCTACCTAAGATAGATAGAATCCAAAGCAAGCTAAAAAGTTACAATCACTAACTTTCCACACATTTTCCAGGAAATCTCTTCCAGTATATATCAAACCTTCCCTTGGAACAGGCAAACGTGCCAGGCAGTACTTACTGGTTGAGTCCTAGATGTCTCTGCTTGTCTTTATAACCAAACATTTCAGAGAATTCGCCTAGAACTGGCTATGCAATGGCTGGCAGAACACTTGTTCACTCAGAGTTCACTGCTTTTAAAAGCACCATAACCACATGCAGGGAACTCCCAAGGAGAACCTTGTCACTGCTGCTGCTACAYTCCTTCCAGGAAGGGGATCTCTCTCCTAGCAAAATAGAAGCTGGAAAGGTGATGGAGTTGGCCATAGAACTAGCAAATGCTATGTTGAGTTCTGCACAGCTTTTCTATGCACCGAGTTAACAGCAGTTTTCCATAGTAGAATCCTTGAGACCTGATGTACTTTTAACCCAAGCAGTGCAATCCTGCAAATACCCAGCCTTACTATGCTAGTTCAAAACTGCAGTGGAACTCTTTCCAAAAGGAGAAATGTTATATCCCAGACACTGTTACACCCTACCAGCCTGCCGCAGGACTAGAGACGATTCTCAGCTTGGTAGAGCAGAGGTAGGCTATCATTCCAGACAGGAAGTAACTCAGAAGGACCTATGGGAAGTGTGAACATGGATGTCTGGCACTGTAAGACCAGCATGAAGGGAAATGCAACTTGCTGAGATCAGAGGGTAGAAAGTGAGGTGAGCGGAAAGAGGTAGGATTTATATGCCAGCCACGAGAAGGCTGCATTAGAATCCTGCAGCTCACAGCTTAGCACAGCCACGCAGCAGCAAAGCCAACATAGTGGCTCGCTGGACCTGGAGCAGAACCTGTGAGCTCTGGCTGTATTTACTACAGCAAGCAAYCTGTGCAGCTTTGTTAATCTGATTATGGTCATGCAGGTGGGAATGAAAGCCAGAACACAGACCCTTTTTGCATTAATGATTTATGGAAAAGACGAACAAGACATTTTAATAATAGGGAACATTYCATCCAAACATCAGACTAGTTTCCTCAACCTGAAGGCTGTGAATGAGGTAGAGCCTACCAATTTAAATAGCATAAAAGCTGCTAACACTCACAGCTTAAGTGATTTGTTCATGATCATTCACTGCAGAGATGATAGGAATTAGAACAGAATTCACAAACTCCAAAATGTAGTATCCTATTTTGGAAGGAGATTATGCATAYTCACTGCAAAGCAGCACTTTCTCCAGCAAGGTTTTTCATCTTTGTCAAAGGAACAGAAAAGTAGTATTTTAATCTTAATAGAACTGACCATATATAAAACATTTTTTTTAAAATGCAGGCATCAGTGCAAAATCATTTATTCCTAGCAGAAGGGCCATTCATTTCAAAGCAAACAGTTTCCTTAATCTGAGGCCCAAGATCACCCTCATTAGAATTCCTTAGCCAGAAAAGATTTTGTTTGTTTCTGCATAAKAAGTTTAACAGATATATTAGCTTTTTACACAATCTTTCACTTCTAAATTATTTTAAACWGCCTACAAAATAGAAAATGGTTTACTGTATTCACAAATATGTTTTGCTGTTACTCAACTCTSGTCTTCACAGATATATACTGCCTGAAACCTAGTTTTTAATAGGTTTATGATATGTCATTTTAGAATATATTTTGCTCTCTGAGATCACTTAAGTCTTATATGAATAAAGCTTGTTCTGTCTACAGCTGCTTGCCAGATATGCTCTTCATACGTTAACTTTGCCTGACATTTCCAGAGAAAGGAAGATATCTGTCCCAGATGTCATTTTTGACATAAATGGCAGTGATTTATGGACATTTCTTTTACTAAATCACTACCTTGCAGCTCATTTTTTTGCTGTCTCACAAATCAGACCAATTTTCCCMAGATCTGCACACAAGATGTTCATCTRATTGCTAAGACATACATCCAGAATRTAATTCTGGATTGTAAATTTTAAATACGGGATATCCATTAGCATTAGTTCGCTTAGCAACAGTCACCTGTTAGATTCCTCTCATACAGGAAAAYATATCTTGTCAATTGTTGCATTAATATAATGATTTTGTTTTCAGTCTCTACCATGTCTCTACCATGACTCTACCAGTCTCTACCATTCTCTGAATAAATCTCCTTCTGTACATTTCCATTCCTCCTAGATATTGATGAATGTGCTGAAAATATTTGTGCACAACTTTGTGTAAACTCTCCAGGAAGTTATAGCTGCTATTGTGACGGCAAGAAAGGCTTCAAGCTTTCTAAGGACATGAAGAATTGTGAGGTAAAACTGCACTGTGCAAAATTCCACAGGGAAAAGTACGAAGTTGAGTATGTCCTTACGATAAGGTGCCTTGGATTTGGGAATACAGACAACTATTTGAGAACTGATTCAGAAATGCTGAGAAAGTACTGGGAACTGTAAGCTGTGGTTTGGCTTGTGAAGCAAACTCAGTAGGGATTTGGTCACTTACAGGAATCCTGTTCAGGAGATGCCGGCCTTGGACAGTCTTTTGTTGCCTCACTGCTTCCAAAATAAAAGCCCCAGCGTTTTCCTATCAAAGTAGGAATTCCTATTCAGCTTACTCAGACCCAGAATACTCTATTCGTCCGTATGTTGCCAGATGCTCCTTAGGCTGCACAAGAGGTTTTGCTCTTCTTACTCAGTTTGAGCATTGCACTTTTTAGTTGCAGAAAATTTGGAACTCCAGAGAATCCCAGTGAAAGGATTTTCTTGTGAATGGCTCTCTGTATACTTTGAAAGCTTCAGGCAGACTGAAACTTGTTATGTGTGATGAGTTCAAATAACTTCCAAGAAACAAAAACAAAACAAAGAAACCTACACACACACACCCCCCTCTATCAGTATAATAAAATAAGGCTTGAACTGTAGGATCAATGTCTGGCACTACACTAGTATATATTAGATTTTTTTYACTCTCTAATATTTAATATCTGAACATTATTGGGAGTTGATATATTTGTTGTTGCTTATATGTGGAGTAGGAAGAGCCTCTACTAGCTTACATATTATCTTGTAGTAGTACTGTTTCAAAAGTAAATATGCATATGGAAGATAGTTTGAGGCCTTTTATTTGGAAAAAAATAATTTCAACAGCTGAAAATACATATGCAATCCAAACATATGCAATCCTGTACATTTAATGCAATTGCCGCATCATGAATATTCAAGTCTGAGTTTGGGAATGTTGATCATTAACAGCTTAAAAGACTAGCAGAAATCTAACCTGTTTTGAAAATAACGCCCATTCTTGTTACGTTCTTTTTATCTTTCTGTAGAACTGGTGTATTGCCATGATGTAAAAGATTTACAGGGATAACTTTAAATTAGAAAAGCTCTTAGACTCCTACCAGTAGTCAGTGAGACATGTGCTCTGTGAACCACATTATGCAGAGCCTTTTTGCCTCTTGCCTTTTGCCTAGGATCCATATGCAGTGCCTAGTTCCTGCTACATAATGGAAGCCCAACCACTTCCTTTTGTCTGACCAAACTATAGATAAAACATGGATTTTGTTCACAAAACAACAACAAAGGCAGCAGTGCTTAAGAGTGTAGGAGCTGACTGACTTCAGTTTACTGATATTTTACCTATTTAAACTTACACCACATATAAAATGTGCTTTCACTGTGTACACCATATTCACTGCTGAAGTACAGAGGCTGTTTAAAACTTCAGGTGCTTAACACCTCAAACAATCTAAGTGCCAAATTTCTTCTAATTCGAATTGCAGCTGGCCAACTGTTCTTAATCACATTGGACTTTGATTAGAGCACTAGGATTGATCACAGTTTCACATATTGGTGAGGGACCCTTTAGTTGCCACAAATTCTTCGAACCTTTACAGTGTTCTTGAGAATATACATGAAGAGTTTCATCTCTATATTAACAGTTTGCAGAAGTATGAGCTCAGGGTTATTCCAACAAGAAGTAAATTGTTGGATGTTGCATTGACATCACTTTCCACGGTTCACGTAAGAAGGGCACACAAGGAACAGCCAGGCTGAAATATTTTCTATTAATTTAACTACTAAATGCGCTTGTAATTGCTACTTTGTATTCCAAGTAACAATTCTAATAGCACTGCAGACTGTTCAACTATGAATAATTGATATCACTTAACAAGGGAAAGGTTTTTCTTTATTTAAATCTGCCCTGGCCCCATTTCCTTCTACTGCCTGCCTGGCTCTACATGCCACACAAAAAACGAAACCTTGCAGCACCCTAGCGGAAGATGTCACAGGCTCCCAAGGAAAGAAAATGGCCTGGTGAATGATTGGAGGTTCTAGTGTCATGATTCCAATASTCAGTATGTAAATTCTGATTGGAATCAGACAGAACTGTTTCAAACTGATCTATCATTGAACAACTTATCTAAGTGGACACACCAATTTCCACCCTACAAAATTTCCCAAATCACATCATTTTGTTTGTACTTAGGTATTCATATTAAAAATAATTAAAGAGACTGCCCTGTCCCCCTCACCTCCAAAAAAACATTGCTTTAGAAGGACAGACTAATAGCAGAGACCAGAAGTTGTTTCATRAAATACCACAGTGCAGAGTTGACTTTTTTTCTTCTCCCATATTTTCAGCCTGTTCCAGTATGTATCCCACTGAACCTTGAAAAGAATTATGAACTGCTTTACCTGGCAGAACAATTTATAGGGATTCCTGTTCTGTACTTAAAGTTTAAATTGCCAAATGTCACCAGGTAAGCATTTGCTATTGATAAAAGTATGGGTGGAAGTTACAGGCATTTGTTTCCATTAATTCTCTYGGAGTACAAAACAAGTGCTGTGCATGCATAAATCACACTGCCATCTCCCCACTGGTTAAGCTACCTGCATATGGAGAATGAATTAACTGAAGTTCCTGCATGTCCCAGCACTTAGAGGAGGCTGGCGTCACTTGAAAGAGGGCAGACAGGAGTAATGAGTCTGGAGTCAGTTTACAGCAGCTCTTATTGATCGTACCCTGTCCTTGAGCCTGCTCATTAGTATAAACAGACGGCAGTTTTCTTGCATTATAAAAGTGAAATGTTTCCTCTAGGTACCTCAGAAGAAGGTAGGAGGCAGGAGCAGATGTATCACAGCAAGGCCATAGCACTCAGCTCAGGCAGGCACGCTCTGGTGGCATTTGAACATGATCCCATTGATGAATAAAAATGCTAAAGTCATCTAACTGTTGCAGTCCCAGTTACTGATGCTGCTGTAAGAACAGTTATCTAGATTGTGAGAAGGAGAATTCAAAGAGAATTCCAGGTKTGAATGTACCCAAAAGGGAAGATTATCCATGGCACTAGGTATAATCTGGATTATATTAAGGCCCCACTGATGTGTGGAGAAGAGAGCAGATTCGTACTTATTCATGTACTTCATGCAACTCTGCCTTTGAAGTAAAGGGCTAGGGAAAATGAGATAGTAATACAGAATTTCCATCATAAAAGTCTGTTATAGGAAAAATAATGAGCTTGTAGCTTGCTGCTATATATCGGAATGGTTTAAATTTGTGTGTTGCTGCTTTGGGGTAGAAGCTGTACCAAAGCTGAAACAAAGCTAGGTGCCAATCCCTCTGTTCTTTCCTTCAAATTGCATTCCAAGGAAATGGATAAAGCACAGTATTGTGTCTGCAGGATTTCCTTKATAGCTGTCAGTAAAACTAGTCATGGCAGTAACCTCCCTTTTGCCCTGGAGCTTCCTTACAGTGACAGCCGAAACGTCAATGATCTTTGCCTTAGTGACCAAGCAACTCAGGGGGACCAGGAACAGCTKTTGGGCTGATGATCCTCAGAATCTCAGAACCTTCCTAAGGTCATAAATATTGATAACTTCCTCCTCTGCTATGAATCCAAGCTGACCTGATATTTATGTTCTCCTTGAGGACCTTTCTGAGATCATGATTATTTGAATTAATAGACTTTGTGTAAACACAGAGTGTGAACAACAATGACATCTAGTGGATAAAGAACAAGTCTGGGAACAAAAGTGACTGAGAGTCTCAATTACTCATGTGCTTTGTCAAATTCAGCAACTCCTGCTTTCTCTATGCTTGTATCCTTTATGTTTTGTCTATTCCAGAAGTTCTAAGAGACACGGACTGATTCTTACTGTACTTATAGCTGCTCTTCCAGTCTAGCTTGGAATGTAAAATAACTTCAGTATAAACTTTATAAACATATACTATCCACATGCATATATATATATTACACACAAACATATATTGTACACACACACATATTCATCCAGTTCCCAACATCCAGGCAGCAAATCCTCCAATTAGAGGATGGAGTYTGTAAAGACAGTAATAACCCAAATGAATTGCTCAGTTACAGGACCAATATCATCTTTCTTCCATGGCAACTCCTTTCCGTTGTACTAGAACACATCATAGATCATGTACTTTTTCCCCATGTTGCACCTCTGTATTATGCAATAGGAACACTACCTCTGTCTTCTTACTGTAGTGACAAGGGATATCCCTTTCATTCAAAGCTTGTACCAGAGATCATTCAGCTCCCAACCTGAGGTTTTAATCAAAAGATTTTTCTCTGAATTCAGATGAACGAGACTTGCATTGRATTTTGCTTTTGACTAATAGCATGCAAAAATCCTAACTGCACAGATACAGAGTTGCCAAGATTAACATCTATGAACTTTGCTACCCTGTTCATAGGTTATTGTGGCAGGCTTTTCACTATCTCATGTATCCTTTCTTATTATAAAAATTCCTTCCTCATAATTCAGATTTTCAGCAGAGTTTGATTTCCGGACATATGATGCAGAGGGAGTTATATTATATGCAGAATCCCTTGACAACACGGCATGGATCTTACTTGCTCTTCGTGATGGGAAGATTGAAATTCAATTCAAGAATGAATTTGGAACAAAAGTCACCAGTGGAGGCAAAGCCATTAATGATGGACTGTGGCATATAGTAAGCATGGTTTTCCTCCCCTCCTCTTTTCCTTCATTAAACACTTATGGGAAAGGTCTGTGCAGAAAATGTCCAAGAAACATGCTGGGATGCCTTACATCTTGGAAATTATAGCACCTGTTTAGCATTGCTAGAGATAACAACCACTAGCTGCCAACAGAGGAATTATTCTTTGTAACTATTAAAAAAACAGCAACAGAATATCAAAAAGTGGRGTTGTATGAATAAGTGCAAAATTGTGAGATACTATGTCTAAAAGCAAGACTAACTTTTCCTGGACCAGAAACCCAGCTTGTTCTTCAAGCTTGCATGCCTCATCTTCCACCAGKATAGAAGGCCTAGTTAAGTTATAGCGTTCAGTGTCTATGAATGACACCAACTTGGTAACACCYGTCAGAATTAAAAACTCAAATATTGCATACACGTCCTGTTCCATTTCAGTACAACTCGCTTTTGATTAATAGCCTGCTTTGACGATGAACTCATTTTGTCTACATCCTACTTGGAGATTCAATCCTCTGTAGCAGGTTGTAATGACAGAGAACTGTTTGCCAAAGGTAGGTAGAATTTAGAGCAATCATAGAAACCAGCATCCTGCAAACCCTACATAGCATTGAGCATAAAGCAAATCTTTGACAACTGTTTGGGTTTTCCATGGGGAAAAGAGGAGGTTGAACCAGGAGAAAGTTTATCACATTAGCATCCTTCAGTATGGGCAATTACCATGATTCAAACTTAAATATCCTGAAATAATGAATGCATTAAAACCCTTTAAAAATCAGATATTTAGGCATATATTGTGGGCTTCATAAGGTGTATATATAACTGATGTTTTAAAACTTCTATTATTTGCGCATGTGTGTATATATGTAATTTTTTGTATTTAATTCTAGATATCAGTAGAAGAACTGGAACACAGCATCAGTGTAAAAATAGCTAAAGAAGCAGTGATGAATATTAACAGCCCGGGAACTCTCTTTAAACAGTCACATGGTTTCTTGGAAACCAAGGTGTACATTGCAGGATTTCCTCGCAAAGTGGGCAACAATCTTATTAAACAGGTAACAGAAAAATCAAAGTAATGCTGATGAAGGCTATTCTGCTATTTATGGCTTCATGTGTTGTTTGCTTAGTAGTCACAAAGGAAAGAAGAAATAAAATCTATCTAGAAAACACAGACAGGRTTATTTACCTCTGTTTTGAAAACAAATATATAGTCTGCTCTTGGTTAGGTTTCAGTTATARAAACACAATCCTTAGGGGCTAATGTGTTTTTCAGGATACTGTAGCCCATTTCTTAATGCAGCTGTAAGATTCCCTAGATCACTGCCACRTCTGCTGGGAAGGCATTTCCTAGTGATTCATGTTTAGTGCTGGCTTTTACTTGGCCCTGAATAGATATGAAAATCGCTGTGCAGGAACCTTTCATTTTTACTGACTTCTCTAAACCCCAGGCTAGACAAAGCTCCTGATTCCCTCACTCCTTAGTCCTTGACTGGTGCTGTTAAGTCAAGCTGCTGTAGCCATCCATTTCATGGTCCAGCCGCCCTCCAATGAATTGAGTCTCAGAGGGGCCACCCACCCTCTCCACCTCCCCACCAAATAAAATAAGCCTTGAACAGTACAAGCTATGCTTCTTTTTAAAAATCTTCTTCCCTAAAAAAAAAAAAAAAAAAAAGAAAGCAGGAAAAATACAAAGACATACAAAAGCCCTTAAACCTAATCAAAAGCCGTTCCAGAAATTTCTTTGTACTTTTCTACAAAGAAGAAGATGAAACATTGAGCAAAGAACAGTGCTAGTGATCGATCATTGCTTCAAATTTGAAGTTCAAGCTTTTCYCTTCTGTTTAGATCAGAACGGCATTTCTATAGCTAACAGCCATCTATTTTGTACAGAATAGTAACATCTAAATGGGAAATATTCATTAAATCAGGCATCATAAAGCCGAGTAATAAGCTCATATGTAAAGTAACTCCTCCTTATTAAAAAGGGTTTTAGAACAAGTTTGAATACAAATATGCCGTGCTGTAACTCTTCTACAGATTAACCCTCGATTAGATGGGTGTATTCGYGCCTGGAACCTGATGAATCAGGGACATTCTGGTGTAAAAGAAGTCATTCAAGAAAAACAAAGCAAACACTGCTTAGTCACCGTGGGGAGAGGGTCTTTCTACCCTGGCACTGGAATGGCAAAATTTCATATAAACTACAGTAAGTATTTTTTCCTGTCTTCTTTATATTTTTACTATTAGTTGCCAAGAATCAGCAGACCAGGTCATGCTCCACTGCCTCTAGTAGTAGTTTCAGCCTCAGTTTTGGAAGAATTTTGTTTGAACAAAGACTCTGGTTGCTGTGGTCTTACCCACCTGATGTCTGAAGGGCTCTAGGTTACGAAACATATTTTTAGCTTACAAACRTTGGGCGCAGTTGAACATCCACTTTTCCAGGATCTAATTCTGGCTCATGTTTGTTGAGGAGAATGCTATTTTATTACTGATTGAAAAAGGTAACTAGAGATGGAGAAAAGGATTTCCAATACTTTTATTTGTGCAAGTCTACTTCAAACACACACCCAAAACCTTTAGCTATCAGGCTTATATAATTTCTTCCTGAACCTAGGCTTTTCTTTCCTGACCTCCTGCTCTAAACTGATTTTCTAACCAGAATCCCCTTCTGTACACCTGAAAGCCCAAAATAGGAGCTTTCTTGAGCATCATCCCAATCTTATGATCTCTATACTCTCACCTCATCTCAATTCCTATCCTACCCTTCAGACCCTCTCAGATCCCCAGTCCTATTCATCACCAATCTTTCCTTCCCAAGCCTTTTCTTTAAGTTGCTTAGTCCACTTCAGACCTTTCTTCAGCTTTTCCCATTCTTTCCAGGTTTCCAACCATCTTGGAGCTTCTTAAGACAATTTCCCCAGTTTTCTTCCCATTCATGTAGATACCACACCTCCGTGAGGGCTGCTGCCCACCTCCACTGCTCTCCTTTCCRCTGCTCTACCTCCTCTGCAGCACATCTCAGTGTCAGCACCTACTGCTGTTCCTCCCATAAGATGTTACAGCCCCATCTTCCCCCCATCTAGCTTTTTGTAGGATTATTATTTCAATATTCACATTTTAGGAGTGCTATTTCTTAAAGAATCTACCAGAAATCAACTGGATGTAATCTGAGGGCAAAAAAGAAAAGGCAGACAAGAAAGATAAGAGAGACAAATAATCTTTTAAACAGTAACTTTTATATTGGTTGCACTGAGTCTTCCAAGACAGCATGATGAAATTATTTGTGCCACCTGCATATTTTATTTACCTATGTATTCCCATTTTAAGAGTGGAATTGCTGTGGAATGTCTGATGTATGAGAACTGCCAATCTGYTGCTCAGTGGCAATAATTTATGAGTAAATTAAAGATTTTGTTCAGGTTTAATCTTAAACTGTAGTTTCAGATTACTGCCTGTAATTAATATGGTRTCTGTTCCACATTAGAATGGAAAAGGGAGGCGGGTAGGGTGGGAGGAAGCAAGAAGCACAAAATCTGATTAGGGAAAAGTACAGAATTTATGTCTTTTTTTTTTTCCTCCTCTCTCCCCAATTTTAATTTAAGATTAGGCCTTTTAAGAAGAACTAGRAGTCTAAAGTTCACTGTTTTTCCAGAGATTAGTACTATTTTTTCCACAGTGCAAACATTAAATACTACTTTTTAATGCCTTAACAACTTTTCTTGGGCACATGGATTTATTAATTTCAATCTTTTCTTTTAAAACAGATAATCTTGACAGCRCTGAAGACTGGCTAATAAATGTGACTATGACTATCCGCCCATCCGCAGACACCGGGGTCCTGTTCGCCTTGGTTTCTAGCGAGAGTGTGCCTCTTGCTTTGGCCATAGTGGACTCTAACTCTTCTGACTCACAGGTAACCTTGCACTTATCATAGTAGCCCCAGGCCAGGCCAACAACCCATACAAGTCACCACCTCTTCTGTCTTGGCCTCACTGAAGCTGCTACTTCATTGATTGAAAACAAACTAAAATGAGCTACTTGCTCTTACTTGCAGTTGAGACAGGAGGCCAAATTAATATTTTACAAAGTATTTGGATCAGACAGCAATGTGAAGAAAAGATACCACTATTAACAATTGCCACAGCAGTGACCAAGCACTAAATACTCTTGCAATTAGTACTATTCAATAGGTCATGTCTTTTTTTAATCTTTCAGTCTAAACACACAAAGCAGGAAAGGGAATGATACAGAACTAGAGTGATAATAATATAGCAATGACAACATACTAGTTTTGATTCATAAATAGTCCTTAAGTTTTGGAGTTCTTCCAAAGAACCATCTTGCATYTATCTTTGAATCTGTAGCAGTACTCCTTTTGATTTTAAGAGAAACATCATTTCACCTCATAGCACAACATTTTTTACTGTAAACTTTCTCAGTTATAAGTTTAATAGTGTAAATGAAAGACTTTGTGTTCAAAGGTGATGGATATACAGCAACTATCAACTTGCRTAACTTTTACAACTTAAGGTACCACTCTAGATGTGGATCTAACATTTCTTTTTTTACTTCCAGATTCAAAGTACATCTGAACCAAATAAAAATGCATTAAAACTAAAAGACATTRGAATCATATTAAATATGTGTTAGAAGTTACGTGTAACATCTTTCTCCCTTCCATTCTTCCATTTAGGAAATCATTGTGACTATTGGAAACATCACCGTTGCACGGCTGGATTCAAAGAAGTTGTGTACACCTAAAAAAGTGCTGGTAGGACTTCTAGTAACCAAACAGCAACTTGAACTGTCAGTAGATTCACACACAGACAGAAGCAACCCAGAGCAGCTGTCTGTCCTGCATGAAGCAATGCTGGGAACTGTTGTTACATACTTGGGTGGCCTGCCAGGTAAATTGTTTTGCTTTTCATTTTTCATTTTACATTTTTTCTTACTCTGACTTATCCAAGGTAAAAAATGCCCACAACCATATAAAAAGAAAGTTTTTATTGCTTTTAGTTTTCATGCAGCCTTCTCAGCATTTGATAGAGTCTGCTTCTCAAACAGTGGCATTACTGGGCCATTTTAAAGACATGAGCAACTCTGCAGGTGTTTGAATTTAGAAATAATCTGGGAAGAGTCTTTTTTTTGAGCTGAGGAGAAATGAACAATGTGTATTTCTGTCATGCCCCCAACTGGCTCATTTTAGGAACTGCATCAACTCTGTAAGACTCAAAACCAGGCAGCTCTAAGTAAAAGAACTAGCAGAAATTCCACACGAGGAATCAGGGATTATTTGGCTCTAACAATTACACATTGGAAAACAGGCAGTTGTTACTTCTCTTACAAGACTTTCCTGTCTCAAGAATTAACATTTTGTTTAAAACAACGTGCAAGTGATTCCCCCTTTAGATGCAAACAAATATTGTTACTTTGTGTAGAAAGCAATCAGCATGTTTAGCTTCAGAGATCACACAGAAAAACAGTATCATCACAGATGAGGATTTTTCAAAGCTCAAATCCTTAAACCACTGATAGAACATTTCTGTATCCTCCATTAAATTTTAGGAAGAATTAGTCATAATTCCTAAGCAGTTTGACACACAGTTTGGATTTGTCATCCTTTTCATATGTGTGCTGTAATGTGATAGCACTGCCCCAGACATATTTAGTCTTCTTATCTGCAGTGTAATGTCCTCTGCAGAAGACAAGGGTACATGGGAGGAGTTAAAAGGGGGAGAAACTGTGAATCTTTTAGAAATAATCTCTAGGCGTAATACACATGAGGGAAGCTGGAAATGTCATTCCATCCTCTCRGCTTCCCTGACAGAGCGGAAGCAAGATATCTTGGGCAGCACTGCAGGTACCACAGCCTCTGTCTCAAGGGTTAGCTGACTCTTCAGTGTTAGCTGTCTAAATAGTAATTGGCTTTATACAGCTGTAATCAAGCAGAACACAATTCAAGCACAAAGGAAAAATATCTCTCCTATTTTTGCCTGTGAGTGGGTAGGTAACATCTTGGAAAGCAGCTCTTCAGATAAGTTCAAATTCAATGTGTGACGTGAGGAGAGCCCTAATGGGGAGGTACCATCACATACTGTGACAGCAAAAGCATCCACTTTTTGTAATGTCTACTGAACTAACCTTAAATCAATTTTAGTTTAATTCAGTAGAAAAGAGGGATGAAATCAGTGTCTACTTAGAGGCGAGTAAGTAGGTTGATTGAACTTTAATTAACTAGGATTTGGTMATTTCCTAGCCCTCCTCCCCTTTGTGATATTTAGGTGCTTCTTCCTAGCACTTTGCCAGCTAGAGAGCAATTAGAGCCTTAAGAGCTTAGACCTTGKCTAAAGTCAGGCATTCCAACTAAATAAGCAGCAAGTATTAGCCCTTGCTTCACCATAAAAATAAGTTCAACTTCCCAGTTTTACAAGGCACCTTTGACTTGMAAATTAACCAAAAAGTTCTGTATTTGTCATCAAATACACTACACTGAGGTCTCAAAAATACAACATTACCCAAAATAACCTCTTCCCTAAGTCTCTATTAMCAAAGGGGGAGTTGGAGGGGAAAGTAATATAGAAAATCTGTTTTAAAATCCCGGTGTGTAGCCACTATGGYATATGCATCCCAGTTCACCTCTGAAAAGCCTCTGGGGTTACTGAGCAACATGAAAGGATAGCTAATGATCCCTATGCTGAGCTATAGCCCTAAGAACTTTAAAAAAAATGTATTTTTACAATACATGTTTGATACATGTTTCTTGGAACTAGAAACATGTTAGGGTATTTCTGTTGATTAATTTAGTACATTCAGTGCCAGCTAAAGGAGGCTTGCACAGTTCTGCAGCACTAGGATGTTAACAGAGGGGCCAAAAAGGGCAGGAGAGCACACTTGCACAGGACTAGTTCTGCAGTGCCTCAGCTTATACCRAACTAAAATCAGGAGGAAGCAGAATATCATACCCCCAAGCCCATCATGGATATCTTCTAGGAGAAATAGGATGATTAATTCTGAAGGATGAGGAAGATGATGTCAGCCTCTAGGCATCCTCATTTTGTTGCTGAAGGTACTTGGATTCCCTTCCATCCACCCTGCAAGAACCTGGTCATACCCTCAGAGCGCTGAATATACCACTTGCTGGAAGGCAGCGTATCAGTGAGCTGATGTTGCCATAACCTAAACAGTAACTAAATGAGCAACAGAAGTGGGTCTTCTGCAGAGAAGTCGCTTGGAAGAATCAGTAAGGAAGCAATAAATTGTGCTGTGTTCCCAGGGGCCTCCTATCTGAGAACTTGCAGCTTTGAATACAGAGTAGTTTTCTGGCAAAAGCTAAGTGGTTCTTCCAATGACCCCTACATCCATAAACATCTGTTTGTAGGTCAGGACAAGAACAGTAGACTCCAGGAAACACAGTATTAGTTCACTGTACTCAATACAGGAAATAGTGCTAAGGAAAAAAAAACTTGCATTTTGTTACTGCTAATGCATATTTCATATTTTATTGACCTTTCTCAACTTTCCTGACTTCAGCTCAAACACTTTAACAAAATACTTTTTTAAAAAGTTAAACTTTTCCTGCCAAATCGCTGTTTTCTCCCATGCGTTACTGATGGATAGGGAATGGAGTGTTCCCTGTCCTTTTGCTCATCTGAAAAATACATAGGATGTTGCATGCCTCAGCCTAATATACTGAATGTGTTTTTGTGCAGATRTTCCTCTGGGTGCCACATTAGTAACCGCTTTTTATAACGGCTGCATGGAGGTGAAGGTCAACAACAGCCAGCTGGATCTGGATGAAGCTGTTTTTAAACACAATGACATTAGATCTCACTCGTGCCCATTGATTATGGAAGAATCGTTCAATTCTTAATTTAACTTTTTTTTTTCCTTTCAGATATAATTTGTGTAATTAGTCTCATGCCATAATGAAGCCTCTATTATTTTAATTCAAGATGTGCCAGGAAAATAATCAACAGCATGTTTTTCCCTCCCTTTGATGTATCAGGGGGAAAAAAGATATCCCCTCTCCTTTCAGCAGTAAAGAGACATCAACAAGATCAAAATTCTCTAAAATGTTCTTTTTTTCATGTCAGTGGTAAATCTTAAACCCAGATTTATCTCCCATATTCATTCTACATCCTTGATATATTTAGTTTGGACAGCGAGTTCAGAAAGTTCTGATGGGAACCAATTTTGCATCTTGTATTTGATATATCAGCACAAAGTTACACATTGCAAGTTTTGGCAGAATATTTGAATCTAAACAAAACCATTCCCATTAAACTTTTCCAAACATAACATATATAGAAAAATCTCTACAGGTTTAGTTTCCAGTAAAGGAAAGAATCACCATGGAATTTTCAGCTAAATCTTTCTGTAGACATGTTTAATGTTTACAAGTTTTAGCAGTATCAGGGAAGCAACTTATAAACAAGTTGGCTTTTTTTTATTTGTTTTTGTAAATAGCTCTTGCTATACCGTGCCAGCATTAATTATTTCTATCTTGGGAACCAAGCTTGAGCACCAGCATTCTGGACCAGATCAGGTAGCTCACTTCCAAGGTGGATTGAAGCATAGCCCAGGCAGCTTTAGGAAATGTGCAAAGTCACAGGACGTCAGACAAATTTTCACAACAAAAGCAGCCCTCCCCAACATGGGCACCCTCAAACGGCCAGCCAAGTGCTCCTATATAGGCCACAGAGCATCCACAGAGCTCTCCAGAGGAGAGGATTCAGCTGCAAGCCCTGCCACAGTTGTATTTCTCACGTGTGTGAAAGCCTATATATTTTGCAGGCAGCTTCAGAATATAAAACATATTCCTGCCCACTCAAATTTAATGGAAAGGTAATTAGAAAGGGATCCTTTTTCTTGGCTGTGCTCATTTGAAGCCTTTCTAATATTTCCTTAGCGCTCTTTGAGTCATCCTTCCACTCCCAGCCTCACTTCCCCACAAGCAGCAGCCTCCCTTTGCCGATCACGGAGCGGTTCTGCTAACCCCAGAACACGAGTCGCAGCAGAAGGGCCGCGAGCAGCAGGTCGAGCCTCTCGTGAGGCACCTGCACCCGCATCCATCCGCAACCCGAGTCCTGCTCCCTACACCCAAGACCGTGCAYGCGCCTCGCATAGGCCTGGGTCCAACCACCCCCTACCAAAACAAGCAGCTTCCAGGTGCGAGGCTGGGCCCAGCTGGGAGGTCTGACATCAAACAGACATTCGAGTGCTACATTTAGGGTAGCTCGGCAGCAGAAACCACGTTCTGGATTGGCCCTGGTCAGCCCGTTTGCCTTGGGCAACCATGAACCAATGTGGGGAACACACAGTCCGGTGTCAGCAGTGTTATCAATGCACAGGTCAGGCTGTGTGAACTGCAGAAGAGGCTGGATTTTTTTTTTTTTTTAATTAAATCAAGTATAATAAATAGTATAGAGCGGAAATTAAAGAAAACAAGTTACCTTAGTTTTCTGCTGGGACACTATTTCTTTTTGCTTTTATGAAAAAAAAAAAAAAGGTTATTATAGTTATAATGAAAACTCCACACTTGAGTTTTTTGAATGTAAATGTGCCTCCTTATTGTAAGAATTAAATAAAAGCAGTATTTACAAGTTTCCTACTTCAGGTTGTTTTCGCATTTCTTCATTCATTTTCACCGTGCATGACTTGATCTAATGGTCAAATGACTGACTTAAGAGTCTGCAGTAATCTTCAGTATCAACAAAAAGGATTACCACAGATTTAATGTGCCGTCCAAGTAGGAATCTGTACTCTCTAGGTGAATGTTTAAACTTACTAATTGTTTAATATCTCCTGAAGAAATTTAGCTTGGCTTAAAAGAAAAACATACAGAAAAACTGAGCTCGGGGAGAGAAACTTATTGACTACTATCATTTCTCTTCCCTCAGATGTATTCASTTGTATCTTTAAGCATAATTATTTCAGCAAGGGCTTTTCAGTGTTTGCACGGGGAAGCTGGAACCCACTCTGAGTTTTCAACTCCTCTGCACTAAGTGTTATAAATCATTATATTTCCTAGTCTCTAGACCAAGAAATACAGAAGAGGATTTCTTCTATATAGAMTAGACTGTAGACTAGAAACCTAGACATGGAATTGGTTCTCATTTACCCCATGGCAACTTCATGCTTATAGATCTAATGTTCCTTAATACAACCCAAAGCATACAGTGCTTAGATAAATGAAAATCAGCCATATCKCCATCCAACGGGTAACAAAATTTACCAACTAGTCTCTCCAGAGATGGAGATGATGTAAGGAGAAAAGAGATGCTTCTTCAGAGCAAGAAGTCTAGACCACGTTCTTAAACTGGTTTTAAGTAAAGGAGTGGGCAGCTAGTATGCTGAGGATATGGACACCATCAGAAACAAGCCGATAAAGCAGATAAAAAGAAACCACACCTAAAGCCACCTCTCCATAAGCAATTTGGTTCATTTGGGCAAGTCACACACATGCAAAACTATCTTTAAATAGGCAAGGTTTGCAGAATAAACATTTTTGAACACAAACATAAACACACGAGTTCCCTCTGCTGCAGTCTGTGCCAGGGTGTTTTCAAGGTGCCAAGCTGCTCTTGTTCCAGCTTCACAAAGTCTCTGCATTTTGGAAGCCCCACAGAGGTGCAAAACCAACCCATAGGGCCGCACCTGCTCCCACGTGGGAAAGAAAGAAAAACAAGCCATTTTGAGCCAGCAGATCCTTTTCCCTCCCTTCCCTACACCCAAACCAGGAACCCCTTATATACATTGTGGTTCCTATTTTAACTGCATTGGCTGCTCTTGGACATTACGCGGCACATCAGCGGTTTGCTCTCAAGGCAGTACAGTAAGGACACAGGCACACGAAGCACAGCGCAGCAAGGGCTTTGGGCTGCACAACTTCCCAAGCATCTCTCATTAGAGGAATAACGAGACAAAGACCTTGGAAGAGCAGGACTGTCTCCTCAGAAGCAATAGAAACAAGCCTTCCCAGAGACTTGCTTTGTTTTTTCAAACCTCCATACTTTCACTTAAAGCAATGCCCTGTTTCCTAACCCTCATTAGGGAGCTGCATTTCCCTTCCACCTGCTTTAAAGTTGAAAAAGTCCSGCCACAAARCCTGCAGTAACTGCAAGCTGCCTAMCTGGCTTGTCTAGAGGCAGGGCCAGAACCAGCCTCCCTCTCTCCTATCCGCTCAAGCTTGCCCTGCTCTAGCGCTTCCCAAAGCGCTAGACAGAGGGTCTGAGCTCTSCACGGAGGCTCTGCCCCTGCCCAGGGGAACCTGAAGCGTGCAGCAAGGGCCCCAGCTCTGCAGGACGCTGCCCCTAGACCTGACCAGCTGCTGTAGCCTCACCACCATGAACGACACAACAATTTATTGAAGACAGGGCTTTTATTGCTAGCTCGCATGAAGCATACTTTAAGACACAGATTAGATTACGCCTTATTTTTGTGAGCTCAGAGTAGCATAGAAATAAACAAATGGCTTTGCCTAAAACATAAACRACAGGAAACTGCAGTTCATCTTACAAAACAGCCTGTATTTCTGGTTGCACTGTTGCTTACCTTTCCAGAAAGGAGTTGGCTCTCCCATTCAAAAGGAATTCCTTCCCCTACCATCAAATTCTGGTAAGACTCCCAAGAACTGAAACCGTTAACAAAAAAAGAGAAGGGAAAGGAGGCAAACAAAATAACAAAAGCAGGGTGAGCTCTCGTTAGAGCCTTAATCTTCTCTGGCCTAKCACAGCCTGCATGATCATCCCCACCAGCTGCTCCCCGACTCCTGCTCAGTGAGCTAAGTGAAACGCAATCTTCTTCCCTTTGAGCGCTGGGCAGGAGGCAGCCTTTTCCTTAACGGCTTTCCCTACGAACTGAAGGTCAGGCAGATTGAACATCTTCACCTGGCACCCATCACCTCGTAATTTATGTCTCTGTATTTCCACACTGGACCATTCAGGCATTAAGCAAACTGYATTGACAAATGGAGATTTCTATCTTGGTAAAGTTTTCAGCAGTCTTTCAAGGGCTTCAAAGCCTCTCACAAAGTCCTTGTAGTGAAATCACTGCTTTGGCTGTGCTCCTTCCCACAGTTCTGCCTGGCCTGTCCCTCCACTCACTGGGGTGGGTCATGAACACGGACACCTCGGGCTCTTGTGAAGCCTCGGACATGAGGTTTGCCCAGGTGGGGCAGTCAAGAGTGACACTGGTGACCCAAGTGACACTGGCGACCCGTCCTTACCAGTGAACGCTGCTTTTGTAGGCATTTAACTTCTTAGACAAAGTTCAACAAACAGCATTCCCAGGAATATTCCATATTAAACAAGATGTTCTCTTTAAATAATTGATGGGTGAGAACAAACGCTGCAGGTAAAATGAGTACAGTTACTGTGGGTCTCTTTAAAGCAAGATGAACCTTGCGTTACTGTTCTCTGAACTTGTGAGAGTGATGCAAATGTTCTTTTAATATTGTGTTCTGACAGAAAATAGAGAATATCTTTTACTGGTGTTACAAAGCTAGAAACCGTTTGAAATGTTCATTCTCTCACCTGTTTGCACTCTAGCAACTTCGGAGCTGGATCTGAACTTTTATCAAGAGGTTATGGCAGCAGGAGCCGCAGCTTTCCCACTGCCAACGATACCAGCAGCTGACCCACGAGCAGTTCCATGCTCTGGTTTGGGTGTCAGTGATGTCGGTGGCTGGTGCCAGTGAAGCGGAGCTAGGACCTCTGATCTGCAGGGCTGGAGAAGTACTTKAGTTCATCCATAAGAAATTAAGGGCATGCACATTTCAGCTGTACTGCTCCTGCCAGGAGCCTGGAGAAACTGTTGCTAGCCAAGGATGAAATTGATCGGCCTTACCTACAGTCTGCTGTGGGTCCTGATTAAAAAAGAAAAAGTGAAACTTTTAAAAATGGACATTATTTCCTCAAGAACATGCGCAATGAATATTAAACAGACCCCTGGAGCACTTTGTGTCTTTGCCCAGAACCAATTGTTTTTTTCTTCATTATGTTCACTCATTTTTATTCTGCTAATGTTGAGTTTAATTTGACACTTGCAGAGGATTTTTATGTAGACAGATGGCAAAACACGACATGAAAGGATGATTTCCAAAGGCACAGAGGGCATTAGACACCCGCCCACCATCACTGAAAGTCAGCCACTCTGCCCCCCTTCAGGCCCCTAAAATAGTGTCCTAGAACTGTTCCCACGCACATAAAAGAACCTGAGCTATGTGCAATATCCCAAAGCCAAAGTTTGAACTGGGTGCTGTTCTTTTCTAGAACACAAGTAATTCTCTGCACAGGCCAGAATGCAAAGGATTAGAAGCTTCCTACTGAAATTTTGAACTCAACAAAAGTCGCAGGGGCTCCTTCTACCTCTTGCCCACTGCAGCAAGCCACGGTTGTAGCGAGAGCGCTCGGGACCCCCGCATGCTACAATAACTCCTCTCCTCCACCATAGCTCCACCACAGCAGCAGAGACCAGTGAGTGTGCCATGCCCCACGGCCCCGGGGGGCGAGTGGGTGGTGCGGGGCCTCCTGCTTGGGGCACGCTCTGCTGTGAGGCGCCGCTGTCCCCTGCTTGGGGCACGCTCTGATGTGAGGCACTGTTGTCCCCCACTTGGGGCACGCTCTGCTGTGAGGGGCACGCTCTGCTGTGAGGGGCCGCTGTCCCCCGCTTGGGGCACGCTCTG
>PTEX01000038.1:4310485-4326475 GCA_003342815.1 Eudromia elegans | reverse complement strand
GCTTGGGGCACGCTCTGCTGTGAGGCACCGCTGTCCCCTGCTTGGGGCATGCTGCTGTGAGGGGCCGCTGTCCCCTGCTTGGGGCACGCTCTGCTGTGAGGGGCCGCTGTCAGGAGGTGGATTCACGCGCAGGGGCAGAGCCAGGCGTGGGCTGCCCGGCCCAGGGGCAGCCCCGATGGCCCTTGGGAGGCAAAGCCGTGCGAGCGCCTCTGCTTCCCAGGGGATGCAGCAGCCCAGCAGGGAAGCAGCAGCAGCACCCGCTGCCTGCCTGGAGCCTCCACAGGTACCGGCCTATTYATGGGTTGCTTTGTGAAGAATTACAGCAATTCCTTGTGTTCACACCGTCTTTGAGGATCTGCTCAAACACTTTGGTTTTGTGCCGCTGGTCACACGATTGATCATTCTCTTGTGTTTTATGCCAGTTTTGTTAACATCCCTTACAGGGCAGAAGGCATCCCACCCTCCTTCCATCTTCTATTTTAACATAAAAAAAAGTTCCTCCGAGTACTCTCCCGAGGGCAGAATCTATTCGTATTAGTCCTCTTCTCTTGGGCACTATTTCCCCTTTACCGTCAGCACCAATGAAGGGAGATCAGTGGATGTGCTGCTGCACACAGAGGGACACTGTGTTACCAGAGCAGGGTTGGGTCTCAGTTCTGTCCTTGCCTCGATGACCAGAATATCCAGGGAAAGATGCCTTCAGAGCAGCAGAGACCCTAATGTCACATGTACCGTTGATTTAAGTGGGGGCATCTAGCAAACGCACAGAGACACRCAGCAGTTTGGATCTATTCCTGAAAGCAGGAGGTGGATGGTCAGCTGGCTGTGCAAGTTGTTGCTGCAGTTATTAGCTCTGTAATTACCTGCTTTGAACATGATCACCGGACCTGCCCGTCTGCCTCTCCTACCTGCTGTGGGCAGAGGAGAAGAGAGAAACCCAATCCCATGTATGCTGATCCTTCCAGGAAATACACTTTTGAGGCTTATGGTCTCATGGAGATGCTGACCAGCTGTTTGTTTATTGTTTCTCTGGAAATCTTTGTCTTGTTTCCAATAAAACACTTTCTATCACAGCTTCTCTAWGTTTCCCTAAGACCGAGGTACTGTTTTTCATTTGTATTCTCTGTTTCCCAGCCAAAGATTGCATTACCACCAAAAAAAAAGCCTGCAAGAATGTTAGCAGCATATTGGGATGGAAAATAAACATTCTAGGGCTATTCCAAGTATTTCAAAAGCAAGCAATACACCCTCAACAAGGTTGGAATTAAAGTTCAATTGAAAAGGAACACAAACACATTAAGAGACAACACAAATAAGCCTTCTTACAGAAAGTGCTCTGCACTGTAGCGTGGGGGAGCTTGTGCTTAAAACACTGCGAAGGATGGTGGCCTGTGGCACGGTGCCGTGCTCCACCATGCAGCCCTTCTGCATGCAGGTATCCAGGGCTGTCCTGTGTGTCGTGTGCGCCACTCAGCCCCTTGTCTTGGTGTCTTTGCTCAAGTGTCTTCAATTCAGATACTAAAACCAACAAACAAGAAAGGGATGTTTTTCACACAATCACAACTGTGCTGTTAGTGCAGAATACGTGTGTGAAGAGTATCAGATATTTCAGGGACGAAACATTTTGCATGCAGGGACTGCAAGGAGAATTTCTTCCTAAACTGCATTAGGACTTTTTTAAACTTTGAACTACATTATTTTGGAAGACCTTTTGTCAGTTCCTCACCCACGTCTTGGATATAATTGGATAGATTAGAGCAGATCTTAAAGGTGTAATCATACTCTCCTATGTTTATAGAAACTGTTAAAGCTAACCTGGTTTGAAGACGCACGGTCACTCGTGCCAGGCTTACATAAAATAACTGTTAGCACAGTCACAACCACAGCAACGTCAGTACGGAATCTTACTCCAAACAGCTCCGATGCCTTCTGAAGGCGCACTGCACATTGCTAAGATCCTCGTTCACCGCTTCCAGTTGCTGAGCAGCGTTAAGGTGTTCCCTGCTTCCCCTCTGGCTGCAYGGGAGGCAGCACCCCGATGTGCGCTGCAACGCGCGGGGCCGTCGCCGCGGGCTTGGGAGCCACGTTGGGGCGCTGCACGATCACCCTAGYGCAGCCCTGCCGCAGCCAAGCCGAGGGGTTTCGCACAGACGGCAGCATCAGCAGCTCTGATGGCAATCGCAGAAGGCAGGGGAGGCTCTCCGCTTGTATCCGCAGCTGTGCCTGAGTGTCCTGCTCACCTCTCAAGGCCTTTCGGGCAATTTCAGCACCCAGAGCAGACAATAGGTTCAGTATACAATTGTTAAACACTGGGAATTTCTGCTAAAAGTTTGCATCTGGCTTCAAAAACGCTGAAACCAGTTGTTGCTCTAGTTGTAATAAAGGCAACTACTCATCCAACCCCCTTCTCTTCCAATATGCTCTGAAGCTGTATTTATATTTACATGGCTCTGTACATAAAAAAGACTTGTCAGGGGAACTAGGGTCAATGTAGAAGATCCTATTTATTTACAATTGGATTCCTATTCACCATTTTTGATAAAGATCTCCTATAAGAGATAAGCCTGTCAGAGCTTTACAACCAGGAGCCACTCCCCTATTTCTGAAAGCTACAACTGCCAGGTGTGAAAAGGAAAACTAAACTCCTAACACAAAACCGAAGTAGCAGGTCCACACATTATCACCAACAACGTTGTCTTTAGATAAAATGCACTGGGATGAAACGAGCACATCTGCTTTGTATCAGCTGTCACTGTGGTAACATCTTCACATGCAACATGTCTGTGAAGTCATAGCCTTGTACTGCACAGACAGCAAGTGTTTTATTGCTCACTAAGCAGCTTTGACTGTGCTATTATTGAACACAGACCTACTGACATAGATCCTACCCATTTATAGGTCACGGGCTTTTTGTCTATAGCCACTGGCTCTACAAAAGAGGGCAGAAATGGCCAAATGGAAGTATTTCTTCTGCAGAAGCTTCTCGGGAGGCACAAGACAGGCAGAGAAGTTTATTCCTCAGGCCCCCATGCAGGCAGCACGTCTGGCACTGGGGACCAGAAGAGGCAGGGTGGAAGAGGAGATGAAATGCACAGCCCTACGCTTTTCATTGCTGTCCATGGGCTCCAAGGAGACCAGAGGAAACAAAATGGAAATTGGAGGCTGTTCTGACTGATGCTGGTGATCTAGCAGGGACCAGGTGGCCCTTGAATGTCTTACCCAAAAATATCACTTACAACAAGCTTTATCCTTATTTTTCCCCTGAGCACTCAGTTGGRGAACAGAGCTGAAGCTAGGCTTTCAAATCAGCCACACTAAAACTATATGAAAGTGAGAACACCAGCCTTTAGTTCAGACGTGTGAAACACCAAATGTCTCAGAGTCCCTGTCTGATTTTTAGGCARTATTACTTCTTCCTTTGTGATCTTTATCCCAACTGTGCAGTGCATGAATCTGACTCTCACCGAGGCATCGGGTAAGACTTCAGGCTAGAGCAAAAGGTAGTTTCCTGCCAAAAGTCAATCAATGATAAAACCACTGTTACTTTATAATTGAAGTCAAAACAATTACATAGAATTAACCATTTTGTTGTACAAATCTAGCCACAATACTAGCTTCGCAGAATACCATTCTGCAAAGAAACAAGTTAGTGTCTGGGCACTTCTGTTTCAACCTTTGCTGTTTGGAAATAGGCTGCCTGGGTTTCACATTTAGCTGAGCTATTAAGAATTATGTTTCATTATTTTTTCTTCCTCTGTGAGAGTTTTCCTTTCCTCATGGCCTTACATTTCAGGCTGAGAGCTTACCGCAAGTTATAAGCAAACCTGTGCCTTGAAACACACAGGAAAAATAACTGTGTTACAACATATAAATCTATATTAAAAAGAACAATAAGCATTTGCATATAATGATATATAAATAACCATTAAGAATTAGACCTTAACACAGAGTATCACATGAAGTTCTTATATGTTAAATGTATATACTGCAGCATTGTAGCAGATGACAGTCACAGTGATCTCACAGACCCTGCTTACTCTTTGCCTTATTCATTCAATCCACACAAATTAAATCTCTGTCTTGTTCTGTAATAAGTATACATTCTGGGTTTGTGTTACTTGGGGTTGTTTGTCTGTTTTATTTTTAATGCAAAGGAAAATTTTTAACAGTTTGAAAATATGGAAGTCGTATGTAATTTTTAATTTGTTAGTTGCCCTGATCCCTTTCCTAAAAGCCTGACTGCATATACCTCTCAAACAAGGCTGACTTAAGTGATAAGATACAAGAAGAGTTGAATACTCTTAGAGTTTCTTTAGAGCTCTTGGGTGACTTGCACAATTACACTGTGTGCCCACTGTACCTGTTACTTTCCCCAGTGAAGAAGGACTTGAAGAGGGAAATTTCACTGAGCTCCTCCATAATGGGTCTTTGTGCACATGCTCAAATACATTCAAGCTTTTCTGCTGTAGACTTACCTTTCTGTAGTGCTCTCTTTGCATCTTAGGCCTCATCAACTTGTTGGCCCCATCAACTTGTTGGCAAGCTTCCTGCTTCTGATGTATTTGAAAAAAAAAAGGTTTTATCATCAGGTTTTATGCCTTACTCCTCATAATTTTTTTCTGGCCAGCTTTGTTATGGCCTCACATTTAACTTGCCAGAAGGTTTATGATCTCTTCTGTGTTCTTCGTTCGGACTTCCACTTACTGAAGGATGTCTTTTTATTTCTAATAACCTCCTTTAGTTTGCTTTTAACTCTACTGGCTTCTTTCCTCATCCTCACTTCTTTTAGCACTTCAGGAGTATTGGAGAACATTCAAATAGACTCACTAAAAAAAAAAAAAAAAAAAGAGGAAAAAAACGCTCAACGTTAAAGATGCCCAAACTTATTTTCCTTTTTTCTTTCTTTTTTTTTTTTTTTAAGAAGTTTGAAACTGTAAAGCACGCCTACGATGAGGCAGAAAACAAAAGTTCAAAGTAACTCCCTTCTCTCTTAGATTCACTGTAAAGTCATCATAGTTTTCTAAGCTGAAAATAGAAATATCTGAAGAGATTATGGAGAATATCTTTCATGTGAGGAACCCCATGAGGCAGAAAGATTTGAGTATGAGAGTAAGTTCTTCAACAAGCAAAATGTCTACTTGTAGTTCTAAAAGGTTTAATCAGATCTTATGAAGTAAGTTAAAAGAATTTAACTTGAAAGTGTGCTGAAGTGCTCAGGAAAAAAATCCTGTAAGGTTGATAATGCAAGAAGCTCCAAAGTGAATAATTCTCAAAGCGTGTGCATGGAGCTGTCAAAGAGCATGCCCTTAAAGCAGTGGCTGAGTGGGAATGTTTGATTTAATAAATCAGTCAAGCAGTGAGCTTTCATCTTTGGAGCCCTGTTTTATACCTTACTTAAGGCATTAATTATAAATGTCTAGGGTATCAGTTCCTCACTAATGAAGTCTCCACATTTACATGAAGTGTGAATCCAGATCATAACCAAAAGTTCTTCTAGCAGAGAAGGCCTCAACTAACTGGAAGAGAAGCAAAACCACCTGAGGCTGCAGAGGAGTCAGTGGAAGGACAGGAAGACTTACAGATATTAATGCACTAGAGAAGTTATAAGATTTAACCTTTCCACTCAGAAACTTTCTTTGCAAAGTGAGGATCCTGATCTAAACAGGGAATCTCAAAAGTACTACTCCATGTATCACCATATGCAAGAACATCTTGCAGGATTTGGTGTGTATTTATTCTGCAGACTTTTTTTTGGTAGAGCACTTTAACTCCTATAGATTCATATGGTAGCTATACCTGTGTTATTAACTAAGCTAATCACTTTAAAGCTGTCATATAAATCTATTTTTTATCCTGTGACTGCCTGTGACCTGTGACTGGTCCTGTGACCATAGACATTTCTATAACCTTATGGTACACATAGGCTTTGATAGCTGTGCCTTCACTATGCAGTGCTGTTAAAATCCTCACTTAAGGAATGCTATCCACTGCAACTTCAAAGATGAGAAAAAAAAGAAGCTAAATGAACAATAATAAAAGAAATATAATAATAAGAAGAATGAGAACAGAGATACAGGAAGAATCAAGTACCAAAAAGAGCAATATGTCTTGAGAAGAGAGAAATCAGAAGTAGCAGTCATTTCAAGGGCAATTAGATTGACCAGAAAACTTCAAAACTTGGACTTTTCTCATAAAGTAGATTAAATGGAGAAGCACTGGCAAGCACAGATATTTATTTCGCTGCACTACGCAAAGCACTCACTAATTAAGAATAAATAAATCAAAGCTTAGTTTGCTGTGCACATTCTAGTCATGTTACCTGTATAACTCAATTTTTAAAGATTTTTGGTGTCTTCCAGTGATGAATTCATACATTATAAAGCCTCAGAGGATTAAAAAAAAAAAAAAGACAAGTAACTTTCGAAGCTACTATTGTTCTTTTTAACCAAATGCAGCATGAACATTCTTCATATGATTAGCACTGCATGTTAGTTGAAGATACAATTACATAATGAACTCCTCAAATTAAAGCGGTTTATACATGTATCATTGATGCAGTCTGTTTATTACTGGAAAAATATAAATGCACACATATTACTGCAAAAATATCATTAACCACTGTACCAACCTATAAATAACACATGATAGAAGCAGTTTTATTTAAGATTTTTCTATTGTAATTATTCTATCACAGCACAGTCAGGCTTAACTTAAGATTACAGTTAACTCAGGCATTAAAAGCTGTGCATACTTAGGTCACTGTCTCAATTCAGAAGGTCATTTGTGTCCATTTTCTAAAAGGCTGTAACACAATAGCACTCAGAAGTTAAAATACTGTAGGTCAGGAATGGCTGCACAATRTGTCTAAGTTTTTCCCCTAAAATATATAGAAGGTTTCTCAGATAATACAATCTTTGCCAGCAAAATCCATGAATTTAGYCTCTAAGTCCAAGTTAAGGTCAGCCTTGACAAGTAGTCACGGGTTTAAAATTTTCACTCCACTTCTGCTGAACCTTTTGCACTGGGTAAAGTGTAGATAAATAATGGAGTTGAACAGAAAATAGTGCTACTGAGTGAAATTGTACAAGCAATTTCATCACAAAGAGTCTGTCCTGCCTATAGCTGCAGAAATATTATTCTTCTAACAGAGGGTAAAACAACTTCTCTGCTAATTGAGCAAAAGCAAATGTGTTATAGAGACATCTGTTTATAATTACCAAAAGTCTGCCTTCACAACAAGTGAGAGTGTAACACAAATGAGCATACCTGTGAATTCCAGTCACTTTTGGATTTGTACAGAAACCAGGTGGTCCGTTATGCAAGTGCAATGCAGAGAAAAGGTGAAGGGTTCRTCACCAAGATCCAGGCTTGAACTTGTTGGGTAAACTAGCAGAAATTTGTTTCACTGAAAGACAGTTATTATTAGAACATCATAACATATACATTTGCCATTTCACTCTCAAGAGCATTRTAAAAAGCCTGGAAATGTGAATTAGCTTAAAACTGGGATTTAAATAGATAGTATCTCTTTTTCTGTTTCATTTAAAACTTCTGATTTGGGGATTWAAGTTCCTAGTTTCCGGTGTGTAGCATATGAGTTGTGAACACGTGAGAAGGTCMGTGTTGCTATTTTTATCTCATATTTTCCAGTCAAGGGTAGCCAAAACAGAGCACTCCATCTCATTCTTTCTCTTTGATATAAGCCCCATATTCATATGCCCAGAGGATGGACATATGGAACTCTTAACAACGGCAAGGAATGAGACGCAGAGCTCTACAGCCCTGTGGACCCAGGGTGCTTTAGAAAGGTGATCTGAGTTGTGGTTTATCTTTATATCTTATATATATATATCTTTATATAAAGTTGTATATATCCAGGATTCTGTACATAAAACCAAAAGGYTCCTGCTGTATTGTTAACTTACAAAGCTGAAGTGAATCTCCTCCCACATCTTCAAACTATGCTCAAGGCACACTGGCAAGATAACTTGAACACTAAATGTTTTGGCAGCTCTTAATGGAGCAGGCATGCCTCACCTCTGGAAAGTGATATCCTGGACTCGCTCCACTCAACGTATAAGTTTCAAGAGAACTAAATGGCTTTGGTTTGGACACAAACAGCAATCTTTCATGCAGAAATCAGTGGCCGCAAGCATGAGGGATCCGTGGCTTTCGTTGTTCACCACAGCTCCAGTGTGGCTCAAGCAAGGGGCTCCTTCAGAGCCTTGCTGGTGTCTCCCATACAGTCTGATTTTATTTCTGCATGCCCCGAGCCTTAGTGTGAAGTGTCTGCTACTCAGTTGGTTAAGAACTCAGAAGACACCACAAAATGAGTGAGAAAAAAAAAAAGAAATAAAGGAAGGAAATAAAGTATTTGATTTTTATCACTTAATCTGAACTTTAGAGATTTCTAATCTAGAGTCACCTTCTCATTTTATGCATGGAAAACAAGTAGAAGTCACTTTTAATAAAAGCTTCATGCAAACAAGTAGATAATCAAAAAATAAGTCTTTTTTTTTTTTTYTCTCCTGGKAAAGGAAATTGAAATGTCACTCACCAAAATACAACAACATTCCAAATATTTAATAAAGCCTATAAAAAAAAATCCCACAAGCTTCACCAACATTTCTTCCTCTTTTTTTCGTTTTTTTTTGGGGTTTTTTTGAACCTCCGTGTCTGCCTATTTTGTTCAGGTACCATGTGGCAGGGAGAGCAGCATAATAATGCAGGGAGTTCTGCAGTAGCGGCAGCTTAAATAAGAGCTATTTTTGTGTAAATAGTTTGACAGTTATTTCAGCTGCTGCTTCTGATGGGTATAGACATCTGATGGCCTTATTTCCATAYGAGAACAGCATGTATTTTAATAGCCACATCATTTTTTGCCAGCAGGCTATGAATATTCAATAAAAATATTTCCTACAATATTTCTTCTTCTGTTTTTTTTTCTTTCAAATAAAAAAAAAAGGTGGAGGATAATTCACAGCTGCTTGCTCTACATTCCAATTTTTTTGTTGTTGTTTTGCATAATATTACAGCTATCCAACGATCACATGAAATACTATCTGGGCATTTCTTTCCATAAACAAACAATATTGGTTTTACCATGAGACACTTTTTTCCTCCTTATACTTCATAAGATCCTAAGCTCTTTTGAGGGGAAAATAGCAGTTCTGGGCCATATTTGCCATATTTCTGCAAGATTTGCCTCTTTCACGTTTACAGAGAGAGAAGGCACAGCCTGTCTACAGCATCTTGTCTATCTGACCTAAAAGTCCCAGTGTTGCAAGGTCCATATTTCACTACCTCTGCTCTGAAGGTTTGCTGCTGAGGACATCAGTGAGGTTCAGACAGGAGCAATCACCATTTTTGGTTTCCTTCTTACTAGCTTCCTGGGTCACTTTCCTCATCTTCAGTGGATGTTGTCCTCATCCCACATGCACGCCTTTGTTGTGTGTAATCTGAAAAGGAAACAGAAATCCCCCTGCTTCCTCCTCACCAAGTGCTCTCACACCATATCCCTACTACATGGTTCTTGTGTTTAGAAAGTATAGATACGTATCATGAAATCTGCAAATTCACTGCAGCAGCACCAACTTCTTCATCGGGTGAATTTCTTCATCTGAGATTCAAAGGAGGAGAAAAAAAAATCTGTTTATTAGTGTGTAAGAGATTATGTAAATTGCCCCACCTTAACACCATAGGAGGAAGMATCATTATAAAATTATTTAGAACCTTACTGGGATTCCTTCTTTCCATCATGAAATGGAATCAGAGTATTATACTTGGGCAACAAGGACTATCTTGGTTTACCTCTGCTATGGCAGATGAAGGCATAAATAGATTGGGACACCCATCTAGCACYCTCCAGGAACAACAAATATTTAGGTCTGGAATGATTCCTATAGAAGTCAAGGGAACTCCTACTGATGGTTTTAATGAAAATTACATCAAGTGCAAGGATTGAGGGAAGAAATTATTTTGTTCTTGTAAGCACCTTGGTCTGCAACTATTCTGAACTCCATTTTAAAGTGTGTTTTTTGGTTGTTTTTTTTTTTCCAAGAGTTTTGCAGGAACTCATATTTATATAGGTGTTAGACAATTACGCTATGGGGAAATGATGACAAAATAAATTGCATTCCAAACAAATTATAATTACTGCCCAAGAGAATGAACACCAAGAAACTGTTTCCTCTGTTGGTTGTGGGAAYCAGGCGTGTGCTCTGCACCTGATGAGGAAAAAAAAATCCCCAAATGAAAAAAAAAATTTCAACAACCAGGTTCATACCAATGTGCCTGGGATTTTATAGTTCTATGCAGATGTCAAMCAGGAGACTGGGATAGGAGGGATCAGTGTCTGGTAATTACGGTTACATTAGCTGACATACAGGAAATTTGAAATTAGAAACTTGCTGCAAATCCAGAGACCAAAAGCGCACCTTCTGTGCACCAGAAGTAATTCCCTTCGCTTCCAGGCTACAGCTCCAGATACACACACATGTAAAGGGCAGGATTTGACCTCTTCAGTGCTTGTGCTTTCCACGGTGCCTCAAAGAAGTGATATTGTTGCCTCACAGAAGTGATATTGTTGCCTCACAGTCTTAAAATATAAATGTATTTATATATAATAAATATTTATATATGTATATATAGAACAAGCCTCAATGTTCCTGAGATATTCTAATAAAATAGAAAACTTTAAGATAATAAATACTYGCTACTCTTTATTTGCCCTCCCCTTTCACTGTGTGCAAAGTTCACATATTTCAGATTTTTCTCTAAAGTCACAAGGGCTAAAAATACATTTCTTTCCCCAGGAAAAAAAAAAAAAAAAAAGAAGAGCTTCTCAGGTGGAAAACAGATTGTAATCCATACTGTGAGATCCATAGAGCTTTGAGAATCAGCAGTGCCAAGGTGACAGACTTCAGTCAGACTGGAGGAAGAGGTGGCTGGCTCRCCAGATCACGACGGGTCTGGGGCTTCCTAAAAATCAGATGAAACTTTTTTAGAGGCAAGAGGCCRCGGGCCCTGCTCTTCAGCTGTGCCCAGGATTCCTCCTGGGGCTGGCCCGCCTCCATGGGGCACGGAGCCTCCGCTGGGTCCCACTTTCTCTGCAGAAAGGAGAGTCCAGAGTCATGGCCTGGAGCCCTGAAGACTCCTTCCCGATGGGGACCACAGGCTTGCGGTGCAGCACAGTGGTGGACAAGGGGAGCCCAGGGCTCGCTACAAGCTATTGCTGCCTACATGAGATGTGCATGAGCCACAAAGCTACAGATCAAGTGAGCACATCTGKTTCTGCTTCCTTGCCAAAGTGGAGCATCTTTGAGCTAAGGTATGGTCCTTAGAGATGTCCTCAGTCTTTCTCCTACAGCTTATAATTTTCCTCTGAATCATGAGGTCACTCAGTCAGCCTGTCTGTTTCTTCCTTGTCCCAGTCTTGATCTTGTCTGGTCACACATTAAAAGTTCCTCAGATCCTCCTTCCTGTGGTACCTTTTTCTTTTTTTGCTTTGAGAACAGGAGKCTTTGCTTCTTCAGACACTCCTGATTTTTCATTTCTGTTTCCTGTAGGGGCAGAGGGATTCATTCCCCACCTCTCTGCCTCTCAGAGAAGTTACAGGAATCAATTCTYGTGGCTTTAGCCAGTCTCTTGTCCTGCACCCATGTTTCCAGCTAAGCATGTAATCAGTAAGGCTGGACAGCAAATGGTCTCTGGGCACCAAGGTAATAAAAAGAAAACCAGCTAAACCTTTTAMTACAGATACAGGACTCCAGCCTTAATTCTTCACAGAAACTCATTTTGYTCCACTTCCATGCTGGTAAAGAGATAAAGAAAACATTTTGGGCCATRTCTTCTGCTAATTCAACCTTGCACAAAATCAYTGACACCAAGGCAGCTTCACCAAACAAGGAGTTGTCCACATATCTTAGCTACTTCTCGCTTCTTGGAGGTGGTTCTCACCTAGACGCAAGTTAATCATACAAAGCAGAAGTAGTAGTTCATGGTAAAGGGACAGAGGGAAGGTAAAATAAYATTTCCAATGATTTTTGTCTCTTTTCCATAAAACAAAAATACCAGAAGGTCTCCCTGCCTTTGTTAGTATGATACTATAAATAAGCAGAGCATGAGCTGCTCTTTAGGTTGATACTACTCAGCTTGTATTCAACAGTTCAACTAATTCTCAAATATAGCCAGTTTAACACTCATAGATTGTCATTCGGAAAAAAAATAAAATAAAAAAGGAAAAGAAGAAAAAGTACACCAAAGACATCAAGAAATTCAGACTTGGTGCTGCATGACAAGTATTTGAATAACTTTTCAACCCAATGAGGCATTTTAAGATTTTCATTAGCTGTAATTATGCAAGAAGTAGAGGTCAACACCAGAAATTTTACAGAGATTAAAGAGGCAGAATTCAAAATGAATTTAATGTTAGAAATTAGATCTTATATTAACATAAAAGGCAGATAGATGGAACCTATTACCACCACAAATCCATCATCTTCAAAAACAAATTGCCTCATTTTTTTTTCTTATGCTGCCTTTTTTTGACTTCAGCTACTGATGTGCAACAATTTCAGGTCTGAGTCGCCACTGACAGGAGTCAGTGAAGTAAGCTAAGAGAAACATCATGGTGCACTAGCCCCCTAATTATAATTACATCATTTTCACTATGAGTTCAGACAAGAAATAACAAAAGTCTTATCTCTTGGTGAACAAGGTCTATCTCTCATTCTTCCCACCTGCTACATCAGACCAAGGTGAAAGCAGAGAGTTAGAGATTTTGGAAACTGATGTAGGAACCAAAGTTCTCTACCCCAAAAGTGCTTCTGTATGGGTGGATTCTGAGCTGTGACATATACAGGATCACAACCCATGCTTAAGACGTTGCCTTTCTTTGTGGTAATATGCCAGGAATAGCAACAGACCCATAACACGGCTCAGTTGGAGATCCTTGGAAAATATTCTGATTTACTGAAGAAACTGCACACAGCGCTGTGAAGTTGTCCATTGTGCTCCTTTAAGAATAAGCTCATACTTGGAAAATTCATCTTTCTTATTTGCTTTGGGTGGGACAGAATCCCTGAGGGACTGAGAGCTTTCAAACAACAATTCTCCTCGTCTTTGGAAGGTCATGGTATACAAAGCCGGCTCYAGAACCCACTGTGAATGCCGATGCTGGACTTTCCACCCTGTCTCTCCTTGTGCTGGAGCAGCTGCACATTCACTAAAAACAAATGTTGATTATGCCCCCACACAAGCAAAGATTTCCTGAGCCTTTTCCCTCAGCTTGCATCTCTGTAGAGACGAGTCATGTATTGGTTACTTTAAAAGGTACTAGAGCCATTAACTCAGGAAACATTCACAGAGAGACATAATCAGGTGCCTCTGCCAAGGTGGAAATGGCTCAGCAGTTGGAAAAARGGACCTCTTGACACATGGGAGCTTTCTTGCCTACGAAGGTGAAAGATAGCCGGTCTGACTTTACAAACAAACACGTTCTTCGAAAAGTACTCAACTTACGGTGATGAAAAAAGTAGCCATCACTAATGACGATGAATTTCAATTTCCTCTCCACCACAGGAACTTCAAGTATTGGCAATGATTATTCCAGATTTGCCCTGATGAGCATTTAAGAACAAGTTGGCACATTGCTCTAAGCTTTATCTTTTCAGGAACTGAGAGTTTCAAATGGTCCAGGCAACTCAGGAACATAAGTGGCACCGAAACCATGCTCCAAAAGCATGGAGCATGTTGAACRTCCTTCTCTGCAAAATTCAGGTCCAACTCCTCAGCAAAATTTGCTGACAGGTAAAGTTAATTTGGCTTTGATAGCAATATTTTGCTTTCCATGAGTAAAGTCAAAGTCACAGTATCTCTGAAGAGCTATAGAGACAGTAACTTCATGYTCAAGCTGTAAAATCCTGGCTTCTTTAAGAACTGGATGCAAGTCCATTGCCTGGTCATACTAACAAGACGTGTCTGTGATTACAGTGTACAGCAAAACCAAAGCTCTATGTATTGATGCTGTGTAAGATGGAGAAGTAATAAAATTTGCTTTAGAACCCAAGTAATATGCATATCGACTTGGACTGCAATGGTACAAGTCAAAGCATAGTATGAGTTAAGTCATCCCAAACCTGCCACTGCATAAACAATACATAGTAACGACAAATGATACTTCACAAAATGCATACAGTGGGTTAAATAACGTGGACTTTCCAGAAATGCAGAGAATTGCCTGTTCCTAATTCCTTAGTTTTAATTAATCACTTGTAATCTGATCAAATGGAAGACTGAAAGCTGCCTGGTGCAAATACTATTTTCCCTTTTTTTTAAACAGCTGACCGAACAATTAGGCACTCTTCTGGGTTGAGGAGAAAATTAATATTCCTCAAATGACTTGAAAGCATTTAAAGATTGAAACAGGCTGCATATTGGGATATAGCTAGAAGTGGTTTAAATAGTAAGCAATTAGCTGAAGATAAACCATGAATCTGTCTATTTTGTTGATCAGACTGTAATTCCAGCTTTTACCTTTTCGGTGTGCTCCACAAACACAATAGGCAGGCTTATACTGAAGTACGAATGAAATGCTGCTCTTTTGTTAAGAGAACACATTTCCTTCCTTACTGCTCTCTAGGAAGCAGGGGGAAGTTCAGTGTAGCAGTGCCGACACTTTTTCTATTTGTATGATCCAGGCTTTTGGAAAACACAAGGAAGAGATTCACATTAATTTAATATTTGAGTATTCCCAAAGGGACTGGGGTACCAACACTATGATCAACAGGACAGACTGTTCCTATGGTACTAAGCTTGAAAGTCGCCTAATGTGGGTGCCCAGGAAAAGGTGGTGAATACTAAACAGATGACTTCTTGTAGAAGTCATCAGAAGTTTTAGTCTAGTCTAGTCTAGAAGTCTTCAAAAGTCTTCCCCAATTTTTCCCTTTCTAAAATGAAAGTAAGGCTTGTGTTTTATATTTCTGATCCAAATTTTTCTTTTTACAGATTTACTTTTTTTTATTGTATGACAAATATTTAAAACTACCTGAATTCAGAGTAGAATTATTCCTGGTATTTAAAAAGGAGATTAAGTCTGGCACTGGCATTCAAGAAATGCAAAATGAAGAACACACTGGTGCAACTGGGGCATTCATCCTGTCTCACACCTTTAAATAGGCTTGTACCTCCATCACACTAATGACATTTGTATCTAAGGTGCAATTGCAAGCCAAGTCCCAGCAGGATCTCACAGACAGATCATGACATTTCATACTGCTAGTTATAGTTAGGGTGAGCCCAAACTGTGCAAAGCGGGAGCTCAAACTCTTATGCAGTATAGCAGTGGTGCTGGTCTCTGTTAAAGAGCTGACTGTGTTTCAAGAATACAGAACAACAGCTGTGTCCTTACTATCAGCAAAAAGCAGTGTAATTAGAAGAAAAATAATATATGAAAAAGCTTAAGTTTCTAAAGCAAGCATAGAATCATAGAATCACAGAATGCTTAAGGTTGGAAGGGACCTCCAGAGGTCATCTCGTCCAACCCCCCTGCTCCAGCAGGGACACCCACAGCACGTGGCACAGGGTGGCATCCAGGCGGGTTTGGAAGATCCTCCAGAGAAGGAGACTCCACAGCCTCTCTGGGAAGCCTGTGCCAGGGCTCTGTCACCCTCACTGACAAGAAATTTTTCCTTAAGTGCCTGTGGAACTTTTGATGCTTCAGTTTGTGGCCATTTCCTCTAGTCCTATCAGTGGCCACCACTGAAAACAAGCCAGCCCCATCCTCATCACCCCCCCCCTTAAGGTATTTATATACACTGATCAGATCTCCTCTCAGCCTTGTCTTCTTCAGGCTGAAGAGCTCTCTCAGTCTTTCCTCACAGGGAACTTATGTTCCAGGCCCTTAATTATCTTCTTAGCCCTGCGCTGGACTCTCTCTAGCAGCTCCACGTCCCTCCTGCACTGGGGAGCCCAGAACTGCACACAGTACTC